>CAJHQQ010000548.1:0-175245 GCA_905132885.1 Moricandia moricandioides
ATGTTCAAGAATGTTAAAGTAGAGATATGAGAATGCATTGTCCCTAGGGATTTTCATGTTGTGGATATCAAATCAGGCTGGAAATATTCTCTTCTTTTTGGAAGAGCCCTCGTGGATACATTGGGGGGGGGGGGGGGGGGGGTATCCGATCTAATAAAGAATAAGATGTCTCTGACTAATGTTGACAAAAATGTCTTCTACAATCCCGTGGAGGAGACCGTAAGACAGGAGTTTATTTCCTGCATGTTTGGAGATCTAACACCTACAACTGATTCAAATCACGAGATTGAAGAAACAGCATTAGCATGGATCGGCACTCATTTGGTATCGTTGATACCCTCCGAATTGCAGAACAAACCGTGACTGAAAATCCTAAGTCTTGGGGAAGGGCCATAAAGAAGAAAAGGAAAAAGAAGGAAGATGCAGATTTCTTTTCACTCGTTCCTTCGCAATGTCATGAGGGCATGAGGGAAGTCTTTTGTATAGGGTGCTCTGTAGAGGAGGTCCACAGCCTTTTACCAAGGTTAGAGGGCTATGTGATCCAGATCTGAGAGACAGAGCGGAAGCTTTTGCGAGAGCTTTTATCAACTGCATCAATAAAATGAGGAAGAGAGACACTAAAACTTGTTTTGCAGCCAATTCCTAATCTCATCCGGACTGAACCAGATCTCCAAAACGTCAAGCTAAAGACTATAAATAAGCGCTTGATTGGAGGTAACCCATCTAGTAAGTTTTAAAATTTGCTTTAGTTTTCATGTTTCGCTGATTTTTTATTTATTTTATTTTAGGTTAAAAGAGAGAAAAAAAAGAGAGTGAGAGAGAGAGAGAGAGAGATAAAGAATTTGGAAGACGAGTCGAGTACCAGCATCGACCGACACCTGAGCAATGTAAGTCGACAACCCTTTCGACATGAGAGTCAATCGATACCTGCTTAGCAACGATCAACAGTCCCTCTGTTCTCAGGTACGGACTCGACTTCTTTAACTTTTCTTTTGATTCTTACTTATTTATTTTTCCAATCCCTGACCTTATAAAATTGCTGAAAATGTTGTTTTTAGTCTAGGGGAGGTTTCTACTGATGTTGTGTTTTGTTTTGAGGGTGACTTATGTTGTTTTATTGAGTCAAAATAGAGTCAATTTTGGACTATAAAGTTTTTCTTGGAACGATACAACGTAACAACATTCTAGCCTATTCTGAGCTGCTGGTATTCATGTTGTACTGAATGAAAATGCCAAAGTAGATCAACATGCAAGTAGCATTCACACTTGCTGAGAAAGTCTGAAGGAACAAAAGCTGGTGTCCAACCAAATCAATTCATATAGGTTGTTTTGGGGATTGGTATACACTGGATCAGATTTTTCTTTCAAGTCTGAAAGGTAAAATTCTTTGTGTTTTGGTTTCTTTCTCTCCTCCTTTCAACATCTAGAAAGAAAGAAAATAAAAAATTGAGATGATTTCCTGAGATGTAGAGGGGTAGGAAAATTTCCTATGACCCCACTATTCTAAGTCGATGGGATGATAGCAGAAACATGGAAGCGAGGGGTAGGAAAAATTTCCTATGACCTCATTATTCACCCACACATTACAAAGAAAAAAAAAGAGAACAAAAATCAAAAAAGAAAAAGAAAAGAAAAAGATTCATAGAAAGGAGAAAACAACGAAAAGAATACTACATGTATACTCAGAAACCTGAATGTGTAAGAGTCCATGTGTCCTTTGATCGATATTCCCATGATAAAACCTGCACTTTTATAATTAATAATTGAGGTTAGTAGAGGAGTATGTCAGATAGTGTCTTGTATAGTTGTGGTATGGCAAGTTGCAAAGCTGGGGCTGAGTACACGGAAACGCCTCAGATGTGGTTGCAATAAAGTAGAGGTGGTAGTTGTATTCTAAAGAGTTGGTGAGTCCCTGCTTTTTCAAACCTCTTTCAGAGTATTACCATGGTTTTACTGAAGAGTGGTATGTCTGACTCGCGAGAGGAAGCTTTCAAGAATTCAAGAGATCCAAGGAGTGTTGAGATACATCACCTTGGGTGACGATCGACACTCCTTAAAATCAGCAAACCGACATATTTTCAATGAAGTTTCAAGAATTGCAACTTCGCCCCAAAGTTTCCCATATTAACAGAAAACCTCAAGACATGACCTAACCCTATATATATATATATATATATATATATATATATATATATATATATATATATATATATATATATATATATATATATGTTTTCTAAGCCATTGTTGACGTCTACGCTTTCTTTTATTCTTACTTTTAGGGTTAGAGAGAAGAGATGAACTCCTTCAGGTTTCTCTTGGAACTCCTTTGGTTTTGTCATTGATTTCTTTATCTATTATTTATTCAGACTATGATTTGTGTTATTGCTTTCATGTCTGAGTAATCATCTTGTTAGATTTATGGATTTCATGTTCTTAATGTCAAACTAATAGTCATAGGATTTCTAAGGTTATTAATCATCTTGTTAGATTTAGGGATTTCATGTTCTTAATGTTAAACTGATAGTCATAGGATTTCTAGGGTTAGTTGATATACCTTGTTATTTACTAGTTTTAAACCATCATTGGACCTTATTTGGAGTCTATTATGTGTGTATGGACTGTGTTTTAGAGTCTTTACAGGTCCAAGTATGTTCTGGAGCACTATGGAGATTAGGGAGCTTGCTAGAGCATTCAGAAGAGATATCTAGTAGCTGTTCACATTCAAGTAAGTACGAGTCGAAGTCAAGCATGACCATCGATCGATAGAGCATCCTTGATGTCGATCGACGGAGCATTCTTGCTGTCGATCGACAGAGCATCCTTGTTATCGATCGACGGCCCACTCGCAGAGTATTGGCCGACTTCAAACCCAAGTCAAGACAAATTATGAGAATGACGCTGGACGAGTTTTGACCTAGTTTATATAGTTCTGCCATTGTTTAGGCAGAGAAGGACACCACAAGAGACCACGTTTTAGGAGACACGTTTTATTCTACAGCTTTTAGTATTATTGCATTAAGCTTTTTAGTAGTTTAGGGAGAAGATCTGAACTCCTTCAGAGATTTGTATTGGAACCCCATTTATTATTTTATGCATTATATTATTCAGTTCATCATGTGTTCTTTGATTATGTTTGAGTAACTCACTTGTTATATTTAGGGTTCTTAATGGTATTGATGAACCTCAAAATAGGATTGCTAGGATGAAGTAATATGAATCTTTTGGAATTGTGTTTAATGCTTGCGTTCTAGAGTAGCTAACTAGAAACTTGAACTTAGGACATGCACAAATACGAGAGTAGGTTCTGTTCCAGAATTGATTCCATTGAGCTAGGTTGTTAGATACATGCGAGAGCTAGTCTAACATAGTGGACGAACTTCCTGTCCGATTAGCGTCGATCAACACTAGGCCTTAGCCGTCGATCGACGGTACACTTCTCTGTTCGCATACGAGATTTGGGACAAGGGGAGGTCGGACTAGTTAACATTTCTTGTTCTCGCATATTAATAATACCCTGCATCCTATCCATTATAATTCACTTACCATAAACCTTTGTTCTATCAGTTTTCCATATTTGCATTCACTTAATATTTAAGATATTTTTCCTAATCCCAATAGACTTACGATTAAAACCTATAGTCTTCCTAGCTTAACCATTAGAATTATAATAAATCTATTGTGTGCCCTCGCTCTTTGTGGATTCGATCCCTCAGTACTGTGCAATTAAACCTCTCTTGTCAAGAGTAGTTCGTAGGTTTAATTTGATAGATTGCATAATTAAGAATATAAACCTTAACGCGCACATTATCAAATTTGGCGCCTTTTCTAGGGAGAAAGGATCGCCGTTAGATTTATTTTTCTAGGTCTAGTCTAGGTTTTTTCATTACTTCAAATTTACTAATAATTTATTTTTCTTATCATTCAGGTGCATACCCAGCAGTACCAGAAGCAACAAGAATCAGGAATTACGCTTCTCAGATCCAGTTTTAATCAATCCACAAAGAGGTACGACAAGCATCGATCGACAGTAGCACTCAATCGCCGATCGAGCTTCTTCACCAACATCTATCGGCAGCACCAACATGGCACTGATCGACGGTAGTCCACGAGCTCAGGTGGTTGCGACTTTAGTCTTGGTCCGAGATGAGAGAGGAGTCCTGTATGACCTCGAAGGTCATTGGCGTAATGCAATGTGTCAGAGAATTGATGATCAGGGGGCTGCAATGCCTGAACCAGAAGTAGAAGCAGAAGCTGCAGTAGCTCGACCTGAAGCTAATGCCAAGCTGCTCATTGGACACTGGCAAACTACAATCATCCAGACCAGTTCTACGCTAACAGATCTGCTATTCTTCCTACAACTTTCCAGAGGAACAACTTTGAGATCAAACCTTCCTTCTTCGCACTTGTTGCGCAGACGTCCTACCATGGGCCACGACATGAGCATCCAATGGAACATCTGGAGCGGTTTGATGATCTCGTATATGCTATTAAAGGCAATGGGGTCCCTGAGGACTATCTCTGTTGTAAGCTCTTCAAGTACTCACTTGATGGAGAGGCTTCAGATTGGCTTAAGAAACTACCACCATGATCTCTAACATCCTGGAAATACATCAAAAATGCGTTCCTGCGCAATTTCTTTGATGATGCGCGAGCAGAGGACTTAAGAAGTAGAATCACTACATTAACAAAGGAACCTGGAGAATCATTCAGATGCTCTTGGTTCAGATTCAAGTCCAACCAGAGAGACTGCCCACAACACGGTTTCAACGAGGTGCAGCTACTTAGCACCTTCTTCAGAGGTATTGATCTGCAGTACCAGATGGCTTTAGACACAGCTAGTTAAGGAAGTTTCAGCACTAGAAGTCCAGAAGAAGCAACAAAGCTTATTGAGAACTTGGCGTCTAGAGAAAGCCGAAGAAGAAGAACTCCTATGGTGGCAACCAACGCAACCTAAAGAAGCTCTATTAGCTTATAAGAACTTAGAACTTAGGTGGCTAGAAGGAAAAAGTTATATTCAGACGTGTCTCCATTTTTGTTCGGCGATTCTGGTTTACTTAGAATCTACAACTCATTGCACTTAGAAACCTAAGTTTTATTCTCGACAAGCTCGGTTTCAATGAATAGCACTCGATTACCAGACAAACTTGCTCCAGCAGTTCGATCTCTTGGTCCACTATTTTAATTGAACTACGTCCGACTTGATCCTTGAAAGGGGTACATAGGCAGCCTTTCTTAAGGTGCAGTCCCAAATCCATCAAACCATTTCGTCTTTTTCATCTATTGCTAAGCGAGTTGCAGCCACATAGGTTTCTCTCGACATAGGTTGAAGAGCTAGCAAACTTAGTCTCGTTTTACTTCTTATGTTATACGAATTCGTTTGTGATCCCCTTTCGAGACAAGCTTCATGTACGCTTTTGTCTCTGGAGTGCTCCTACGCAAATTCGAAATGAAGATCTATTGTTCTCTAAAATCTTTTTTTATCTTTTAATGTTTTCCAAGTTTACTCGATTACTTGTCGTTGGCTCTCGCAGAGAATCCAGGACCTCAGGGAAAGTTAGGGTTTCTTGAGTTTCCTTAATTTATGGAAATCGACAGTGTAAATTTCAGTTCCCGCAGTTTGGCGCTAGAAGGAGGGGGGGGGTCGGATTACTCTAACTCATGGCCACAAAACGCTTGATTGAAACAATGTCTGGAAATACAAAAGACATTACCGCAGCTCGCAGCAACGCTGGTAAAACAACTCCAGCAGTGACTGCTCCCATCGCCAACGCTTATGCAAAGGCCGCAGTGCTTGAGAAAATCGAAAAACTAGTCGCGACTTTTTGCCAAAGGCGGAGCACCAAAACAAGCTCACGATTCTCTCACTAAACAGAAAGGACAACGATAAAATCTATCAAACCCCGTAAAGTTTGTCTCATTACCGAGTTGGAAAAATCTCAGCACATAAGGGTTCGACCAAAAGATGTTTTTCGAAAATAATTTGGAAAAATAAAACTTGCTCTCCCAGAAATTGCGAAGAAACCCTAGATTACTCACGGAGAAAGGAAGCACAGCAAATTGGGCTCACAACCCCCACTGCTGTACTTCTTCCGAACAATTTTCGTTGAAACGAAGTTGATCTCTATTGAATCACTCGAAACCCAAAACGGATGACAAAAACTAAATGAAGCAAAACAAGAGATCGTATCCCTCACTGTTATGGGCTCTATTTAGGGTCTATTATGTGTGTCTAGGCTATGTTTTAAGGTCTTTACAGGTCCAGGTACGTTTTGGAGATATATGGAGATACTTGGAGATTTTGGAACATTTATAGGAGAATAATCTGTAGGTTATCATGGAGAGAGTCGAAATACAAGACTGTCGTCGATCGACGACACTATCTTGACGTCGACCGATGATACATGACCAAGATCGCTCGATGCTGACCACTTGCCATCGATCTATGACCAATTCACAGACACCTGATTTCAAGCCCAAGCTAGAGACAAGACACAAGATTACAAGTTTACCCCTGGACGAGTTTTGACCTAGATTTTAGGGTTTTATATTTATACTTAATATATGACACCAAGAGGACAGAGACGTACGGAGACGTACGGTTCTAGGTTCTTTTGTATTCTATTTAGGGAGAAGATTCATAACTTTTTAGGGAGATTTATATTGCAACTCCAATATTTTATCTATGCATTATATTCATAATATTATTCTTACTTTGATTATGTCTGAGTAGTTATCAACTAGATTTAGGTTTGAATAATAGCAATCATTGATTAGCCCAAAATTAGGATTGCTAGGTTAAGTTAATATCCATCAATTAAGTTGTGTTTAATGCTTGCATTCTAGAGTAGCTAACTAGGATCTCGAAAGTCCGAAATGGACGACTACGAGAGTAGGTTCTGTGCCAGAATAGACTGCATTGAACTAGGTTGTTAGGCGCATGCGAGAGCTGATCTAATTAGCTTGGTGAACATATCAAATCTCTTTCACACTTCCTTCTGATTTCACCGTCGATCGACACAGGCCTTAGTCGTGGATTGATGGTCTTTCCTTTTGCTCGCATACGAGAGTTGGAGTTAAAACGGTCATAATAGTTAATATTTAAGTTCTAGAATATTACATATTCGTGCTTCGTATTCCCTATAATTCATCTAGCATATTTACATTTACATCTAATTAGTTTAGTGGCATATTTTCATATTTACATTATTAGCATAATTCCATAATTACATTATTAGCATATTTCCATATTGCATACATTCTCCAATAAGGAATATTTCCTTAGACTGATTACTTGTTACCAATATATATAATTACCTAGCTTAACCTTTATGAGTAAGAAATCTATTGTGTGCCATTGTTCTCTGTGGATTTGATCCCTAAGTACTACACATGATCTCTCTTGGCAAGAGTATTGTTTTATGTGTTAGGATTAAGGGTTAATTTGATAGTTAATTGTTTAGGATATTTATACCCTGCTAGAACAGTAAACACAACCTATGTCAAATTTGGCGCCGTTGCCGGGGAACATTGTTCACCATTAGATTTAATTTCTAGTGTTTAGTGTAGGTTTGTTTTACTTTTATGTTACTGATTTCTCTTTTCCTTTGTCTTGCAGGTGCATGCAAAATAGTACCAGATGCAATACATGACAAGAATTACTATTCTCAGACCCGCAGAAACTCGAACGTACAATATGTAAAGAAAGCCGACAAGCATCGATCGACGGCATACATTCAGCGTCGACCGCCACTACTTTACTGATAGCATCGACCAGCATCAGAACTCTAGCATCGACGACATTGATCACTTGGCATCGATCGACAAAATCTCACCTGCATCGATCGACGACAGAAGACGAGTTCAGATGGTTGCGCCAATAATTGTGGTTCAGAATGAGAATGGAGACTTGCATGACCTCAACGGTCATCTGGGTAATGCAGCAGGTCAAAAGATAGACGATCAGGGGGCTGTAATCCCTGATAGAGAAGCTGAAGCATACTCTGCCATAGCTTAACCTGAAGCTAACACCCAAGCTGCTCATCGAACGCTGGCTGACTACAACCGTCCAGACCAGTTCTACACCAACAGATCCGCCATTCGTCCTCCATCTTTTCAGAGAAATGATTTTTAGATCAAGCCCGCTTTCTTCGGACTTGTAGCGCAGACACCTTACCATGGGTTGCGACATGAGCACCCTATGGATCATCTGGAGCGATTTCAGGATCTAGTGACTGCTACTAAAGCCAATGGAGTCCCTGAGAACTATCTTTTCTGTAAGCTCTTCAATTACTCTCTTGTTAGAGAGCTTCATATTGGCTTAAGCAACTACCACCAGGGTCCCTGACATCTTGGAATGACATCAAAAACAATTTCTTGTATAACTTCTTTGATGACGCAAGAGCAGAAGATCTGAGGAGCAAGATTGCTACTTTTTCACAAGAACCTTCAAAATCTTTCAGAAACTCGTCGATCAGATTCAAGTCATACCAGAGAGACTCTCCACATCATGGGTTCAAATAAGTACAACTTCTTAGCACTTTCTTCAGAGGTATTGTATTACAATATCATATGGCTTTAGACACAACTAGTGACGGAAACTTCAGCACCATAATCCCTGAAGAAGCTACAAGATTGATTGATAATCTGGCATCCAATAGTAGTAGCAACAACACTGATTTAGAGAGAGAGAAATCGGCTCCAGCTGTGAGCACGGAGCAGATTGAAGCGGTCCAGGCAAAACTGTATAGTGTTCAGAGATTTTTTAAGAAGCCGGTTACTTTTGCGGACGTGGAAGCAATTGAGTCTGGAGAATATGAGATTGATGAAGAAGATGTAAACTACATTGATGGAATGGTTCCCAGAGACAAGGGAATTAAGGCTTCAATAGGAACTCCTATGGCATTGGTCAAAGGAGTAACTTTAATCAGAATTCGCAGTGAAGCCCCTTCAACAACAATAGAACTTATTGATCTACTTACTAACAAATTCCTCAGTCAGAAAGTCCGGAAAGCAAGATTGAAGCAATGGTTGACAGAGTTTATAGGAACAACAGAAGATGACTGTGGATTTCAATGGGAAGATAGATGGTCTGTATCTCAATCTCAATACCAAATTTGAAAACCTCAGGACTCATGTGAAGAAATTAGAAAATAAAGTGATGCGAACAAGACCATTAAGAAGCATGAGAGCTTGATTAAGGAGAAAATCGATGCTGGGCAAGGACACCACATGAATGCAAACAAGTGAGACCATTAGGGCTTGATTCATGGAAGCCTATCCAAATATCTCAGTCAATTAAAAAAATAAAATGATACCCTCAAAAGAAGGGAGACATTGACTGAGAAAAAGTGAGAAGAGATAGAGGAAAGGAATCAGAGAAGACTACCTGTGTATTCAGATACTCGCAAGGTAAAGCCTGCACTTTTATATTATGAAAAGAAATGAAATCAGTAAAGGGGCGAGTAAGACTAATATCCACTAAGTTGTTGGTAGAATGAATTTGGTTTCTATACTAGGATAGGGTATATAAAGTTCTCTGTTATTGACCTAATAGGATGTGGCTGCAATAAAGTAAGGTGACAGTTATACTTAGATATTACGTGAGTCTTCGCTTTTCAAAACCTCTTCCGAAGGCTTGTTTGCTTGTGGGTGAGTCTTCACTTTTCAAAACCTCTTTCGCAGGCTTGTTTGCTTGAGGACAGGCAAAAGGTTAAGTCTAGGGGAGTTGATATAGCCTATTTATTATTAGTTTTAGGCCATGTTATGGACTCCATTTAGGGTCTATTATGTGTATATAGGCTGTGTTTTAAGGTCTTTACAGGTCAAGGTACGTTTTGGAGATATGTGGAGATACGTAGAGATTTTGGAGCACTTAGAGGAGAATAATCTATAGCTGATCTTTGAGAGAGTTGAAGTACAAGACTGTTGTCGATCGACGACACTATCCTTACGTCAATCGATGTTACATGACCAAGATTGATCGATGCTGACCACTTGCCATCGATCGATTACCAATTCACAGACAGTCGAATTCAAGCCCAAGTTAGAGACAAGATACAAGATTACAAGTTTACCCCTAGACGAGTTTTGACCTAGATTTTAGGGTTTTTATATTTATACTTTATGTATAAGAAGAACAAAGAGAGTAGACAATATATGTACGCATACGTACGGCGACATACGGTCTTAGGTTCTTTTGTATTCTATTTAGGGAGAATATTGATAACTCCTTAGGGAGATTTGTATTGGAACCCCAGTGATTTATCTATGCATTATATTCAAATTATTATTCTTACTTTGATTATATCTGAGTAGTTATCAACTAGATGTAGGGTTTATTAATAGTACTGATGGATTAGGCAAACAATAGAATTGCTAGAGTTATTATTAGATCTATTAATAAAATTGTGTTTATTGCTTATGTTCTAGAGTAGCTAAGTAGAACCCTGATAATAGGATAGTTATGCGCAAGCGAGAGCATGGTCTACTACCGGAATTTATTTTGTTGAACTGGGTTGCTAGAAACAAACTTGAGTTGATTAAGTTAATATAGTGAACTTATCGAATTAGGTCATAAAGCTTGACTCAAGAAACCATCGATGGATGCAGGATCATTGCTATCGATAGACGGTCATTCCGTGTCAACAAGCGAGAGCTTAGACATTGGACTTAGTCAATAGATTAGACTCGTAGTGAGAGTTGGTCGTCTTTTACATTAGATATTGAGTTCTATGATTACATTAGTTTATTAGCATATTTTCATATTTACATTATTAGCATATTTTCATATTTACATTATTCGCTTATTTCCATATTTACATTATTAGCATATTTCCATATTGCATCTACACTCTCTAATAAGGAACATTTCCTTAGACTGATTACTTGTTACCAATATATATATAATCACCTAGCTTAACTTTAGGAATAAGAAATCTATTGTGTGTCAATGTTCTATGTGGATTCGATCCCTAAGTACTACACCTGATCTCTCTTGGAAAGAGTATTATTTTGTGTGTTAGGATTAAGAGTTAATTTGATAGTTGGTTGTTTAGGATACTTATACCCTGCTAGAACAGTAAACAACACACATGTCATCTTTGCTTTTCAAAACCTGTTTTGCAAGCTTGTTTGCTTGAGGACAATCAAAAGGTTAAGTTTGGGAGTGCTGATATAGCCTATTTATTACCAATCTTTACAGGTCCAGGTATGTTTTAGAGATATATGGAGATATTTGGAGCTTTTGGAGCATTTAGAGGAGAATAATCCGTAGCTGATCATGGAGAGAGTCGAAATACAAGACTGTCGTCGATCGACAACACTGTCTTGATGTCGACCGATGTTACATGACCAAGATCGATTGATGCTGACACTTGCCATCGATCGATGACCAATTCGCAGCAGCTGATTTCAAGACTAAGTTAGGGACAAGACACAAGATTATAAGTTTACCCCTGGAAAAGTTTTAACCTTGATTTTTGAGTTTATATTTATAATTTTTGTATGACACCAAGAGAACAAAGACGTACGGTGCTAGGTTGTTCAGTATTCTATTTAGGAAGAAGATTCATAACTCTTTAGGTAGATTTGTATTGGAACCCTAGTATTTTATCTATGCATTATATTCAGATTATTATTCTTACTTTGATTGTGTCTGAGTAGTTATCAACAAGATTTAGGGTTGAATGATAACAATCTTGGATTAGCCCAAAAGTAGGATTGCTAGGTTAAGTTAATATCCATCAATTGCGTTGTTCTTAATGCTTGAATTCTAGAGTAGCTAATTAGGATCTCGAAAGTAGGACATGGACGACTACAAGAGTAGGTTATGTGCCAGAATAGACTCCATTGAAGTAGGTTGTTAGGCGCATGCGATAGCTGGTCTAATTAGCTTAGTGAACATATCAAATCTCGTTCACACTTCCTTCTGATTTCACCGTCGATCGACACCAGGCCTTAGCCGTCGATCGATGGTCTTTCTTTTTGCTTGCATACGAGAGTTGGAGTTAAAAGGGTCAGAATAGTTAATATTTGAGTTCTAGAATATTTACATATCCATGCTTCTTATTCCCTATAATTCATTAAGCTTGAAACCGTAGATCTAGCAAATTTTACATTTACATCTATTTTGTTTAGTAGCAGATTTCCATATTTACATTATTAGCATAA
Organism: Moricandia moricandioides; assembly: GCA_905132885.1. Lineage (NCBI taxonomy): Eukaryota > Viridiplantae > Streptophyta > Magnoliopsida > Brassicales > Brassicaceae > Moricandia > Moricandia moricandioides. The sequence goes on from CAJHQQ010000548.1 coordinate 12,172, forward strand.
TTCCATAATTACATTATTAACATATTTTCATATTGCATATACACTCTCCAATAAGGAATATTTCCTTAGAATGATTACTTGTTACCAATATATATAATCATCTAGCTTAACCTTTAGGAATAAGAAATCTATTGTGTGCCATTGTTCTCTGTGGATTTGATCCCTAAGTACTACACCATATCTCTCTTGGCAAGAGTATTGTTTTGTGTGTTGGGATTAAGGGTTAATTTGATAGTTAATTTTTTAGGATATTTATACCCTGCTAGGACAGTAAACACAACCCATGTCATGAAGGCTGCCTACGTACCCTTGTAAAAGGGATCAAGCCTTTCGTACTTCGTTCCGGAGATAAGGTTCTTACGTCCTGTTTTCCAGCGAGACCTTTATCTTTTAGTTGTGTGTCGTGTAGGGATTATCGGGAATGTTTCTGCCAATGGCATTGTATATTGGACCTTTGTCGTCCTCGAGACTAGCCTCGTAGGCTCTTTATTTTTGCCGAGTGTGGCTGTTTTTAAGTTTTCAGGACCGTCAGCGTGTGGCTTTCGGATCCCAGCCGCTTTGCGATTTTTTAATGAATTGTGTTTCACGTTTTAAGCGCGCTTTTGTATTCATGTGAATGTAGAGGAAGAGTATGAGTTGTCATCTCATAATCTAACTCTGGGTGAACTGCTATACTCGTGGTCTGTTTCGAGATTTTCTGCAGAGTGTAAACCTGCTGGATTTCTAAAGACGTACGAGTATCAGCCAAGAGACAAATTTTGGGATCTCGTATCAGGGTATTTGATACTATTCCTAGAGATGTTAAAGACCAGTGTGCTTGGTTTAGGGTAAGACCTAGGTCTAATCACGGTTTTATGGGGTGCGATGACTACTTCGGCTTACGTTTCCCTTGTCGCTTCTGACTTGATTACATCCCGCTTTAAAGTCTACGATATGTTCTCGGCTTATATGAATTGTATGGTAGGAATCGAGCATCTATTCGGGGATAATTTTTAACTCTCCCGAAAGTGCTGACCAAAATTTCGGATTAGTTTTATAGCGCTATTACCCTTTTATCGGGTGTTCAAGAGCTATCTCTATGAGATGGCTTAGTTTGTTTAGGACGCTGAGAGTTTGTTGTCATCAGCAACAAAAAATTTGGTAGATATTATCGTTTTTGAATCTTCGCGAAGGATACATGTTTAAGAAGGTGTGTGTGTGTGTGTTTTATAGTCGCGGATTGACTGTTTTTAAGGTGAGCATTCAGTTTCAGAAAGTTTTGATAAAAAAACAGTTCTTAAAGATGAGTTTCATCAAAAGGGTTTTGTTTTAACCTTACGATAGAGAAATGTTTTTTTTTGTTTGCGGATGTTCGCGGGCAAATTTGTTGTTCGTGTTTGGAAGTTAAATTGTTTGATTAGATAACGGGAGTTAGGACCAATGGGTCGCGTAAATTTGACCCTGAGAATGTGCGACTTCCTTCACTGTGCCTTGTGAAGAGTCGGGCCCCTGAGATTTATTTCGTGTATAGTCAAGGATCTTTCGTATAGCTCTAGGAGTTTTGTTATGAGGTTTTCCTTATGTGCCGCTTTTTAGTTGTAAAGCGTTGTGGGTTTATAGTGAACTGCAGAACATATTGAACTTGGTCAGTTGTCGAGAAGTTTAAGTCTACCGTAACCGTTTGGTGGTTACAATCAAGTTTCGATATTAAGAATTTATCGTATGATTTTTGATTATGGGTTATACGGTAATTATTTGCCCTTGGCGTTTTTAGACTAATCGTGGATTGTCATGTTGCCGTTTTTTTGTATGATGGAGACAAAACCTACTAGGCTCGATAAAGAACCCGTGCGAGATGATTGCCCGCTCGGATGGAACCGAGGGAGATGGGAGACAGAAGCCAGCGAGCCGCATGGCTAAAGGATGAGATAGGTAAGATCGTAGTGCAAAGAGATAAAGTTTAGTTTTTTTCATTGAGAGACGAGTCATATGACTTTGTTTTTAGCTATACGCAAATCGTCAAAAACACTTCTCCGTAAAACTTGCTACGTCTGTTTCCAAAAGTTTTTTCACATAACTTGGTGTGGCTATACGAAGGATGTTTCGCGTAAGTTTTACGAGAAGTGAATGGCATAGATGTAAATTGAGAATGTATCTCGCAGATTACTCGTGATATTTGCGAACTAGGAATGTGTTTTCCTATTCTCTTTTCCGCATTACGAAGTCGTTTTTCATGACAACGATCTTGTTTTCCCGCAGGCTTTTCTGTATAAAATGTTATAGTTATACGAAAGTAACGGATGATCGGTTTTATGACGCTTTGCATTGCCTGATTGATTTTCTGTCTACTGCTGCGAGAGTTTGCTTTGTCGAAGGCATTATCTTGATTCCGAGACAAATTTTTTTTTGAACTATGGGAGTATACAAGTATAGTATACGTACCTACTCCCTCCTTTTTTTTACGAAAGAAGACGGCTGAACCGATATTTTGAACGGTTGTGTACGTTTTTTCTTTTGAAGATTGGGATGATCGACAATCCAGGTCGGTTTAAATACGACGCTAGGATTATGACTTGGTGAGTTTTGGCTTGATGACTATGAATATGTCAGTTTTAAGATAATTGCTAGGAACGAGTCGGTTTTAAGACGACGTTTGCATTTCTATTTCTTTCTTTCTTTAGGGAGCGAGCTGAGTATGTATGGCGATCTTTTCTCGGTTTTCTGAGAGTTTATCGGTTTGCAAGATATTCCTGAACAGTCACAGAACAATAGATCGAGACAGGTAAATGCCTAAGACTTAGCTCGCTAGACAATTCTCCTAGATCCTATGTTCCTTAAATTTTAATGGTGATCTCTGAATCATTTTTATTTCTTAGTACCTTCCTACGAAAATTGCAAGTCTGATTTCAAAAACTTCCAAGCCGGCCATACCTTAGTTTTCTCGAAGGTTTGGGTTAACCTCTTCTCAGTTTTTCTTGCTCATCTCCCCATCTTCTTCTCGTGTCTGTATACCCTTAAGAATGGTAAAAATATTAGTTCTTCCTGGCCGCGTTTAGGCTCGAACCTGTCTTGCGGTTTTGGTTCGTTGATCCATATTTTTAGATATTGGTCTTTATCCTTTGAAACTTGACATCTATTTTCCAAATATGACTTTTATATTCTCCTGCAAATAAAAGATAGACCGTCACAATGTCATTGGGCTCGATTTCGTCTAAAATCATAAGTGTCCTTTTAGTCGTTTTTCAGACCTTTTCGGGCTGTTTTTCGACTTAAACGTTTTTACAATTTCTTCGAAAGAGTACCTTTAATACGACGTCAAATTTTCTAGGAAGGTTAAAATTAATCGTATTGTTGAGGCGACTAGGGTGTTAAGTTAACCATTGTCATTTTATAAGATCAATCTAAATTCATACGAGAAAACAAGTCTTTGCAGTTTTTATCGTAATGTTCCAACAATAACTCCAATCGAGATAAAACAAGAGACGTTTCGATCGAGATCCAAAGGAGAACTCAAAGATGGAGGTAAGGGCTAGTAGGATGCCCAAGAGGGCGAGTAGGATTACCAAGAGGGCGAGTAGGATACCCAAGAGGGCGAGTAGGACGTCCAAGAGGTCGAGTAGGAGAAAGCCAAGGAGTTTAGGCGAGTCTTACTTGTTTTTGTCGTAAAATCTCAATGTAAACTCCGATTGAAATGAAACAAAAAGATTTTCGATCGAGATTCAAAGAGAAAACAAAGTATAAGCTCGTCAGGGCTTGCCCAACTCGCCATGAGGCGAGTTGGAAGGAATAAATCCAACTCGCCATCATGGCTAGTTGGACGGTGTGCGTCTAACTTGTGTTGATCATAAAATCTCAGCGGAAACTCAAATTGAGACGAAATGAAAAGTGTTTCGATTGGGATTCAAGGAAGAACGCAAAGGTGATCCAAAGGACTGCTTGTTTGGTCTAACTCACCCGTTCGGTGAGTTAGAGGCTCGTTTGGTCCAACTCGTCGAATGGGCGGGTTGAACGCCTCGTTCGGTCCAGCTCACCTGTTCGGCGAGTAGGACTGGTCCAACTCGCCGAATGGGCGAGTTGGACAGATCGTTTGGTTCAAATCGTGCGTTCGGCGATTTGGATGGCTCGTTTGGTCCAACTTGCCTTTTCCTTGAGTAGGACGGCTATTTTGGTCCAACTCGCCGAACGGCGAGTTGGATGACTCGTTTGGTCCGGGCGAGTTGGACTGGTCCGACTCGAGTTTTGATGGTATGCTGGTGCGGTCGTTTTGTAAATGTTTTCAAACATTTTCTACAAAAGTTGTATCATAAAATGCTAACTCGTTTCACTTTTCGAATGGTGTTCAATAAAGTATGTTGTTGACCTTTATTTCTACGGAATGTTATTCCGCGAAATGTTAAGAGTTTAGTTTTACAAAAGCTGTTTCGTAAAATATCGTTGAGTTTAATTTTACGAAAGTCGTCAGGTAAGCGTGTTTTCGATTTTGGCTGTACGAGAGCCATTTTTCAGAAAACTCACGTTTTAGCCTCTGAAACTTTGGCTGTGATGAGCTTAATTATCGGGAGTCAACTTAATCGGAAATTTTCTCGTTTCCGCAGGATTGATCCGAGGGGATTTTGAGTAGTTTTTCCAAAGTAAGTTTAAGTGACAATCATCAAGAAGTCACTGAATATGTCGCTTAGAATAGAAGCTTGACTTTTTACGAAATCTTAGGTTTCAGAAAATGTTTTGGCAGTGAGGGGTACGATCTCTCATTTTGCTTAGTTTAGTTTTTGTAATTCGTTTTGGGTTTTGAGTGATTCAATAGAGATCAACTTCGTTTCTTCGAAAATTGTTCGGAAGAAGTACAGCAGTGGGGGTTGTGCGCGCGATTTGTTGTGCTTCCTTTCTCCGTGAGTAATCTAGGGTTTCTCCGAAATTTTGGGGAGAGCAAGTTTTATTTTTCCGAATTTTTTTTGAAAAAGGTCTTTTGGTCGAACCCTTATGCGCTGAGATTTTTCAAACTCGGTAATGAGACAAATTTTACGGGGTTTGATAGATTTTATCGTAATCGCGAGCTTGTTTCGGTGCTCCGCCTTTGGCGAAAAGTTCGCGACTAGGTTTTCGATTTTCTCAAGCACTGCGGCATTTGCATAAGCGTTGGCGATGGGAGCAGTCACTGCTGGAGTTGTTTTACCAGCGTTGTTGCGAGCTGCGGTATTGTCTTTTGTATTCCCAAACACTGTTTCAATCAAGCGTTTTGTTTCCATGAGTTAGAGTAATCCGACCCCCTCCCCCTCCTTCTTGCGCCAAACTGTGGGAACCGAAATTCACATTGTCGATTTTCGAAAATTATGGAAAGTCAAGAAACCCTAACTTTCCCTGAGGTCCCGGATTCTCTGCGAGAGCCAACAACAAGTAATCGAGTAAACTTGGAAAACATGAAAAGATAACAAAACGATTTTAGAAAACAATAGATCTTTATTTCGAATTTGCGTAGGAGCGCTCAAGAGACAAAAGTACATGAAGCTTGTCTGGAAATGGGATCACAAAGAAATTCGTATAACACAAGCAGTAAAATGAGACTAAGTTTGCTAGCTCTTCCACCTATGTCGAGAGAAACCTATGTGGCTGCAACTCACTTAGAAATAGACGAAAAGATGAAAAGGTTTGAAGGATTTGGGACTGGACCTTAAGAAAGGCTGCCTACGTACCCCTTTCGAGGATCAAGTCGGATGTAGTTCAATAAAAAGAGTGGACCAAGAGATCGAACTACCGGAGCAAGTTCGTATGGTAATCGAGTGCCAGTAATAGAAACCGAGCTTGTCGAGAATAAATCTTAGGGTTTCTAAGTGCAATGAGTTGTAGAGTCTAAGGAAACCAGAATCGTCGAACAAAGATGGAGAAACGTCTGACTATAACTTTTTCCTTCTAGCCACCTAAGTTCTTATTAGCTTTAGCTCCCCTTATATATGCCTTTTTGGTCGGTTCCCCTTTCCTTTTTTGCCCTTAGGTCGAGTATATCGCTTCGCGGAAATATTCCTTTTTATCTCGATCTTCATCATTATCTTAGAAACTTGACATTTATCTTCTGATTTCGTGAGATTTATCTTCTTCTTCGAGTAAAGATACACCGTCATGACATTGCTAGGCTCAATTTCGTATGAAATCGCAAGTGGGTCTTTAGCTGCGTTCTAGGCCTCTTTGGTTCGTATTTTCACTTAAACGTTTTTACGATTTCTCGAAAGAACGTTTAATGATACGACATCGCTTTAGATAGGAATTTCTCACTTCTCATATAGTTTAGACAATTATGGTGTCAACGTTTATACAATAAACATGAACTTCATTCGGGAAAGTGAGTCTTCGCGGTTTTTATCGTAAAGTCCCAACGATAACTCCGATCGGGAAAAAATGAGGGGTGGACCGCCGAGGTTCAGCGGATGGCATTGTGATCTGGTTTATGTTCGGTCCAACTCACCTCGGGGCGATTTGGGGCTGGTCCAACTCCCCGAACAGATGAGTTGACCATCTTGCTTGGTCTCACTCGCCTGTGTGGCAAGTTGGACTGGTCCAACTCGCTGAACGGGCGAGTTGACCATCTTGCTTGGTACAACTCGCCGAAAGGGCGAGTTTACCATCTTGCTTGGTCCAACTCGCCTGTTCGGCGAGTTGGACTGTGTGCTCGGTCCAACTCGCCAACATGTTTGGTCTCGTGCTCCGTATCTCTCGGGTCCTTTGCTCGGGTAATTTTGTCGAGGTTGTGTCGACAAAGCTTTTGCACATAAACGCAATTTTAGATGTTGATTTCGATATGAACATTATTGACCCAACAGTCATTTGTTCGGAGCGGACCATCCTATCCGAGAACTTGTCAGTAGAACTTCTTTCTTTTAAATTACACGAAGCTTTTGTCCTGGATTTATACTTCTTTCTAGATAAGAAATATTTCTCGGGAGTTTTGTTGCATTGATTATGTCCTGGCCGATTTTGACCCCAACACTGATCCAAATGCAATATGGTCAAAATTTGATCACCATCTAGTCCAAGAAGGAAACATAGGGCCACGAATGTTAAAGCCCACACCGGGTTCAAGAAGTCAAATACACCAAGCTCGGAGAAGTCAACAAAAACGTAAGGAAATCAAGAGCATTAAAGACTGTCATTAAAACACCTAGTCCACACCGGATATCACACCATCATTACGATCCGCATAGAAGACCTATAAAACAAGGAGGAGGAGCCAAAGACAAGGGATCCAAATTCTCCATTGCTAAATTATACTCTCATTACATATAGTCTCCATTGCTATAAAAACTCCTTGTGTTCATCTGAAATCATCAATAAAATGTTCATTCTCCATAGTTAATCAGGGCTTTTTCCCTCTATTTTAAGCTTACTTGTCAATCAAGTCTCTCTATTCATAAACCCTATTTATGAGTTAATTTTAGGATTCATTAATTGGCGTTAGAAGCAGGGGAGATTCAACATAAATATCCCACTGAGAAACCCGACGTTAATCACAGATCACAGTGGCTGCCATTAGTGGTAACAACAGCAACAACACTCCCCTTGATGGATCAAGCCAAGCATATCCAAATAATGTGCAAACCAACCTGCATCTAGATGACCAAGTAAATCCAATCATTTCACCATCTGGTGCCCTGCAGTTCGGTCCTCAAAATCGCCCTGGTGATTTAATACCACCACCAGCAGCAGCTCAGCCCATCGATCTGGAGGCTATGTTAGCATAAGTCCCCGAGAATGTGCGTAACATTTATGGTATTTTACTTCAAAGTGTAGGTAAGAAGGATACAGCAGGACAGCAGTCCCTACAACGGCTAGCGAAAGTAGTATGAACCCAAGGGGAGCAACAACCTCGGATCAACGAACTACTGACTCAGTCTCCAAAAACCCCACGAAACGCAGCTCTCGGAAGAAATGCAACTTTCGTGAGACCTAATGGATTGGCACAGCAACAATGGATCGATCTTGGAAAAGAAGCAGCAATCCCAAAAGGAGAGATCAGGAATATCAGGTGTGACGTAGGGAGATACCAGGCTGAGATACAGATGGTACAATCACATATTCACTGAGCCACAAGCTCAGCACCCAAGTGGATCGAGTCATTGAAGAAACATAGAGAACACCATTCACAAACCAGATCACTAGCTTCCCATCCCAAACATTGATCAAACTCAAGATCCCGCTCTATGAAGCAAAGACTGGCCCTGATCTCACATGACGGATTTTTTCAATCGCGATGGGCTGGACACCATTAAATGACAGAGAACAGGATGCCGGTTACTGCCACCTTTTCGTTGAAAATTTGGCAGGAGCCGCTCTCAAATGGTTTTCTCGGCTGGAGGACAACTCCATCAATAACTTTAATCAACTGTCAACTGTATTCATGAAACACTACTCTTTCTCATAGAAAATGGAGACTCAGACATCAACCTGTGGATCATGTCTCAGACGGAGCAGTATTCGCTCTGTACCTTCATTTGCCGATTCAAAACCGTACTCTCAAACATCGTTGTAAGTGATAGCACTGGAATATCAGCATTGCGAAATACCTCATGGCATGACTCACAATTCCACGAGGAGCTTCTTCTAAACAAGCCCGATACTCTCAAGGCGCTCTCGACTGAGCTTCAAGAAACATGGAAATGGAAGAAGAAAACAAGGCACTTCTTGAAAGAAACACATCGATGTGGAAACCAAGGGACAAAGCCGTATGAGGATCACGGTGACCGACCAAGAAGACGAGGGCCAAGTAATAATTGATATTTCTCCTTCAAATTGAGCGAAGACGATGATTCAGACGACGAAGAAAAGGAGAACTGAAGTCACGATCAAACACAACAAGATCAAACACATGGAACAGAAAAGATAGCGGCAAGACAATCCAGAAAAATGGTGTGACTTCCACAAACGAGATGGACATACCACCCAAGAATGCCATGGATTCAAAAGCAATCTTTTAATCGGTTCCATTAGGAAGGATTGACACAATTTTAAGAAGAAATGAAGAATACCAAAGAAGCCAGAGAAGAAAAGGAAGCCAAAGAAGAGTTGGCCAAAAGAGATCGAGATAACAAAAGCTCTTATGCACCAAGATCAACGACCTCAAGAAAAAAAGTTAACGTCATAATAGGAGGGAACTCTTAGTGCGACACTTCTGTAAGAACACTCAAAGGATACAGAAGACAGGTGAGCTCCATCAAGACCAAGCCATAAAACAATGCGATCAGAGAGTTCGACGAACAAAAAATGGCAAACCTAGACTGGCCACATAACGATGCGTTGGTAATATAAATAATGTTGGCAGATTGAGAAATCAACAGGTCTCTGGTGGATACCGGAAGCTCAGTAAATGTGATATATAAGGATATCGTGGACCAAATGGAGCTAACAGACCCAAAAATAAAACCGTCAAAACAAGCTTTAATAGGTTTCAACGGATTGTCTCAAAACTCCTTTAGCAACCATCATCTACCAACCTACGCCGAAGGAATAATGTTGGACAAAAAGTTCACGATTATCGACTCCCCCAACATGTACAACATTATCCTCAGAAAGCCCTTGATACATGCAATGAGAGCCATTCCATCAACTTACAATCGATGTATTTAATTCTCAACAGCCAGAGGCATTACCACGATACACGGAAGTCAAAGGCAGCAAGTATATGTCATACACACGAAAGCCTATTTAGACGACATAACCAATTTCAAATAGAGTCAGCAGAAAAGGTGGAAGAGAAGAAATAAGAACCATAAGCGTAGAAGGATCTCGAAAAAAAACACAGGTTTCATAAAACTTTTACTTTGTAATATAGTGAACTACAACAAGGGTTGATCCCACACTGGGTACATAGGCAACCTATTTTGGGTACATCTAGTAAAAAAATTTCAATTACTTTCCAAGCAAGGAGCTTCCGAGCTACAATAAAATATTAGCTACCAAGCCCGATCTAGCCGACTCCCGAGGTCTTACCTCACCTTGCGAAACCTATTAACGAGTTCATAAAGGAAAACTCAAAGAAAATCCTATCTCATGAAAAACCCCTTTTCTTAGAGCTTTCGCTTTTAACATTGGCGCCCTGGCGAGGCAAGTCTGATTTATTTCGTGCGTTGGTGAAGCAACACCAGGCCCGTGAAAAATGACTATTGGGACCATTCACCGTGCCCTGTGTGAGCTTAAGCATGCCTCTTTTAAAGAGGAAGTGGAGCTACCCCCACAAAACAAGAAATACGGAAAATACAAAGCATCATCAATTACACAAGTGGGTACATGATAAGCCGAAATCGCTCGTACCTAATACCAATTCTGATACGGGATAAGTAAAATCCAAATTTGTACCTATTTCCACCCAGAAATAAGCCAGGCCTTTCTGCATCTGGTGACTTTCATGATGTAAACAAAAGTCTTCGCAAACCATAAATACGAAAATACAACAAAACGAAAAATGTAAAGAAAGGAATTTATTATTCAGGGTTAAAGCCTCCCCGGACACTTATTTGGATAAAAGACCTCCTGGGCACCACCAATCCAGAAAAATAAAAACAAATAAAGAAAACCTCTATTCAAGACCTATACGCGCCCTTCGGAGAAGAAGACGACGTTACGATTCTAGTGTTAAGCTAGTCATCACGACATAATCGGATCCCGATAGCCTGAGCCTGAAGAAGTATGATTCCTGAAGTCAACCTCAAGACCCCAATGTTGACTCCTGTCAGAAGAAGAAAGAGCACATGAAGGCCTCAGAAAATCTCTCGCTGACCAACGAGATAGCTCGGATATTGATATCTTACGAATTTGAATGATTTTAAATAAAATTTAGTGTATATATTGATCATTTACATTACCATTTAGTCTTTAATAGGTTGCATTTACATGCATAAGTCCTTATTAGATGTTGAGTACCTTTATGAAGTTTTTGGAGGTGTTTAGATCCATATTTGGTCAAAAGAAGTGAAGATTGAGCTTTGGGAAATGGAAATGGCAAAAACCAAGGAATGTGGTCGGCCGCGGGTTGAGGCCGAAGATTCAAGGTAGTGTGGACAAGGTTGTATGGTGAGGCCGCAGACGAGCAGCGCAGACGATGAGGGTCTGCGGTTGGATGAGATACCGTGGACGACTCCAGCGGCCTTACACGGTCCACAGATTTAGACCAGTGTGTTCTCATCTTCTCGACCTTTTCCATAGACGACTTTGTGGCCTACCTATGTATGCGGTCGACACCCAGACCAGCATATCCATTTGTTTTTCGGGTCAAACCCAGGTTTGTTGGGTCGACCCGGTTTGATTTTTTAAGTTACTATAAATAGTTCTAGACATAAAACATGGATCATATCTCATTTTCTCTCAAGACTTTATCTAATCTTGTAAAGCTTGAACCTTTTAATCATTTTAAGGAAGTATTTCATCTTTTATTAGGTTTCTCTTACTTATTAACATGATTAGTGACAGCGGGCGGGTTAAGGTTTATATTATAAATAATGCCAATCTATCAAATTAACCCTACGAACTACTCTTGCCAAGAGAGGTCAAATTGTAGTACTTAGGGATCAAATCCACATAGAGCGAGGGCTCACAATAGATTTATTATAACTCCAATGGTTAAGCTAGGCAAACAATAAATAGTGGTTTTAATTGTAAGTCTATTAGGAATAGGAAATTATCGAAAAAAGTAAAGCGAATGCAAATATGGAAAACGGTAGATCTAGAGTTTCCGGCAAGTGAATTATAATGGATAGGATGCATGGAATTATTAATATGCAAGAAAAATAAATGTTAACTAGTCTGGCCCCCTCTTGTCCAAACTCTCGTATGCGGATAGAGAAGTGCACCGCCGATCGACGGGTAAGACCTGATGTCGATCGACGCTAATCAGACAGGAAGTTCGTCCACTAAGTTAATTAGACCAGCTCTCGCATTCATCTAACAACCTAGCTCAATGGAATCAATTCTGGCAAAGAACTTACTCTCATAGTTGTCCATTTCCTAAGTTCAGGTTTCTATTTAGCTACTTAGGAACACAAGCATTAAAGACAATTCCAAAGATTGATATTACTTCATCCTAGCAATCCTATTTTGGGGATAATTCATTAGTACCATTATGAACCCAAAATCTAACAAGGGATCCACTCAAACATGATAGTTGTCACAAAACAATAGAATGAACAGATATAATAATGAAACCAAAACCAATGGAGTTCCTAGAGGACTCTGAAGGAGTTCTCTCTTCTCTCCTAACAAAAAACTAAGAACAAGATAACGAGTAGAAAGTGTCGCCGTCAACAGTGGCTTAGAAAACATAAATATAGGGTTCAAACTAGTCCAAGGGTGTTCTGGTAATTTGTGATGGCTTTTGGGCTTAATTAGGTCTTGAAATATCCTTGGTCCGCGTTCTGGAATCACCGTCGATTGACACCAAGAGTGCACCATCGATTGACATTCCTGCATCTCCTCGAAAGCTTCCTCTCGCAAGGCATATAGAGCACTCTTAAGTAAAACGGGCATAAATTGAGATCTAACCATCAGATAGACATCAAAATGGTAGAATTGGAAAGAAAACTTAACATTCTATCTTGTGTCAAAAAATCATCTCTATCGCACCGCAGGGAAGGTCTGCATCTATAGCTAAACATCTGGCAAATCTGTACAGTTCTACATCTCAAAGTCTCCAGAATCGCCAAAGTTCTCCAAAACGTACCTGAACCTGAAAAGATTCTAAAACACATTATATACACACATAAATGGCTCCAAATAAGGCCTATAACATGGTCTAAAAGTGATAGTATTAGGACCTATCAACTCCCCCAGACTTAACATTTTGCTTGTCCTAAAGCAAAACAAGGGTAAACATGTGGAAGATGTTTGAAAACACAGGGACTCACAAAATCTCTAACTTATCATTATCACCTCTACTATGTTGCAACCACATTAAATAAATGCCAATCTTAGAAAAACTTTATATACATTATCCTAGTATAGCAACAAAATCCATTTTGTTAACAATTTAGCGGATACTAGTGTCACTTACCCTCTACTAACCGTATTTCTTGCGTAAATAAAAGTGCATTCTTTACCTTGGGAGTATCGATTAAAGGAGACATGGACTCTTACTCAAGCAAGTATCTGAACACAAATGTAAGTCTACTCTGATCCATTTCTTTTCCCTTTCTCTCTTCTCTGGATCTCTTTATATTCTTATTATTATTATTTTTATAAGTCCAATGAATCAATGATATTGATACAGTCCATCTTGTAATTTTTTTTCTTAACAAAATGTAGGCGAATAATGGGGTCACTGGTAATTTATCTATTCCTCGCTTCCATAATTTGTGATCATTCCTTTTTGAATTAGAATAATGGGGTCACTGGTAATTTACCGACTCCTCAACATCTTCCAGAAAATAATCTCAATATTTAATTTTTATAGATGCCGAATAGAGAGAGAGAGAGAGAGAGAGAGAGAGAGAGAGAGAGAGAGAGAGAGAGAGAGAGAGAGAGAGAGAGAGAGAGAAGGGAATCATAAGCACACCGACTTTTACCTTCCAGACTTTTAAGAAGAACCCGATCCAATGTATGTCAAACCCCAAAGCATGCAAATAAATCAGTATAAGGTTGGAGGTTAGCTTCGGTTTCTTCAAACTTTCTAAGGAAGTGTGATATAGTGGCAGGATGATCTACTTTGGTATCTCTAGTACTCTATACTAGGGCTGGGCAAATAAACCGAATCCGAAAATCCAAACCGAATGAAAAAATCCGAACCGAATCTGACCCGATTAAAATGTATCTGAACTGATCCGAACCCGATATAATTACCGAATGGATCTTGTTTTATGGTATTTCGGATTATGGATTTTACCCGAACCGAACCCGAATTTAAATGGATATCCGAAAGTTCAAAATTCCAATTAAACCTTGTACCATACCCAATCTAAATTTCTAAGATGTATCCAAAACATACTAAGATATTATTAAATACCTACAATAAATTAGTTTTTACATGAATAATTAACTAAAATACTTAGTCTAATATATATTTTATTGGTCAATATTAATGTTTTATGCTTGACATTGCATTTGAAGTTTAGTTATGAATACATTTGTTTAGAAGTTTAAACAATGTTGTTGTTTTTTAAATTTAAATAGTATTCTTACATTTATATAATTGTTAGTTGTGAATTTATTTTTTATGTTTCATTATGTGTGATTTTCTTTTTACAAGGATTTGGTTTTGTCATGAATCATGATATATTTAATGTTTTCACGTATAGTTCATGACAAGTTTCGTATAGTTGATGGATGAGTTTCAAAAAATTATTTTGAAGGACAATAATATGGTTTGAATAAGCTTAATACACAAATTTATTGAAATAATTGAAGATATAGTGAATTTAATCAAGTAGAAATTAGTACTTTTAGAACCAATAACCCGATTAGTATCTGAGACCAAAACTATTTCGGGTTCAACCGGATCTTGGACATGTAACTAAACTCAAACCGAAACCCGACCAAACCCGAACCGAACCCAACCCGTTTTTATAATATCCGAATGGGGCTGAAATTCATGAATCCGAAAATCCGAAACCCGAATGAACCCAAAGTGAAACCCGATTGGGACCCGGATTGCCCACGCCTACTCTATACAATCAACAAGTCTAGAATGGTGCTATAGAATGGTTAGACAATAAGTAAAAATTTAAATCTAATCATAATCCCCTTCTTGACTCAATAAAACTTATAAAATTAAAGCTCAAAAGAAAACACAACATAAGTAACTACCTCCCCATGCTTAAACAACACTGTCCCCAGTGTTATACAATCTAAGATTGGTGGGAAAATAAAACATAAGGACAATATTTTAACAAGGAAAAATGGTATATCTGATCACTGATGGTGAGTGTTGATTGACACAGTTAAGTGGCAATCGATCAATGCTCGTGATGTTTCGTCGATCGACATTGATCAGGTGTCGGTCGATGCTGAGTACAGGTTATCTTCCTCGGGTCTTTTTTAAAAAAAAAAAATCCTGCAATAAATAAATAAAATCTGAAATTAGTAATAAATAAAAAAAAAAATTAAAACTTACTAAATAGTGGGTTGCCTCCCACTCAGCGCTTGGTTATAGTCTTTAGCTTGACGTTTGGAACTCTGATTCAGTCCGAATGAGATTGTGAACTTGCTCCAAAACAAGTCTCAATTCCTTCTTTCTTCAGCTTCATCACACTTTTGTGAAAGCTTTCATAGACTCTTCTCCTTTTTCTATCATCTCAGTAATAAGAAGTGCTCGAAGCTTTGAAAATGGCTGTAAGAAGCATCTATTGCGCACTCTGTATTTTTTGACACTATCTGAGAAGTAGGGAATCAATGATAACTGAGGACCGCCCTTGGTCCTTTTCCTCTTCTTCCAATTATTCTTATCTATGATCTTCTCCTTCTTCTTTATGCTTTTCCCCCCTGACTTGGCTGTTTCTTTCTCTTCGTGCTGATGGGTGTTGATCGTTGCTCTAATGTTGGTGTCGATCAATACTGACACAAATGGTCCTTGGTTAAGGTCACCTTTATACCTCAATCTTCTCTGAAAAGCTACTGCCTACAGAGGATCATCGAAAACACCAATGTAGTGACCCAGATGCACACTTCTATCTGGTGGGATAAGAAATTCAATCTCAAAAACAGTGTTGGGTATCAAAAACTTCACAGGGTCATGTATCCTTTTCACTCTTTTGTGAAAACCAGTAGCTTCTTCTGCACAGATAGGTGGTTTTGGATGTTCTGGGACAGCAAGGTGTGAGGCCTCAGACTTGTAAGTTTTCTCCTTGATAGGTTCCAGCTTAAGTATGTATCCTGGCAGAGCGTCAAACGATGGGTGTCGATCGTTGTCGGGTTGGTGGTGTTAATCGATAGTATCAGGTGGGCATCGTCGATATCATTAGGTGGGTGTCGATCGATCTTAGCCTTTGGTGAAGTCTCCAGATCTTTTCCCAAAGTGTGATGATCGTCATCAGGCTTCATCTCCAAATCCTGAACCCAAATTTCAGGCTGTTCTCATCCTTTAGCTCCAAAAAATCCTCTATAGTGATCTCTTTTTCTACATCTGAGCCAAGATAACTGCTTGATACATCAATGCTCTTTAGTGTTGAGTCTGTAATGTCTTGAGGACAACTTGATCTTTCTTGGATTTTAAGGTATCGACTGACAGCAGGGGTTTGTTTCGATCGATGTTGAGGTTGGATCACTAATATCAGCTTCTTCTGCTCTGCTCGGCTCAGATCCATGATGTTCATCACCTTTATGTGTAACCTCATTTGTCTGTTGAACCTGAATATCTGGCTTCTTAGCATGAGTGTTCACGTTTCTCATTCTCCATCAGTCTCACAATAGAAAACACCCAACATCTGATTGAACTTAAACATCAACTCCTTCTCCCGGTCTTTAACCATCATGCATAATATCATCAAGCTTTCTTTGCCGAGCTGCTGCAGCATCAGTGAGAAATTTGTTGAGGAAGGTGCTTTTAATGTCCTCCCAGTCTGTTAAAGATCATGGATGCAGTCGGTTGAACCAG
The DNA here is from genome assembly GCA_905132885.1 of Moricandia moricandioides. Lineage (NCBI taxonomy): Eukaryota > Viridiplantae > Streptophyta > Magnoliopsida > Brassicales > Brassicaceae > Moricandia > Moricandia moricandioides. The sequence goes on from CAJHQQ010000548.1 coordinate 28,712, forward strand.
CTAAATGCAACCCAAGAGAGAGAGAGAGAGAGATAGAGGGAGAGAGAAAGAGAGAGATAGAGAGAGAGATAGAGAGAGAGAGAGAGAGAGAGAGAGAGAGTGTGTGTATTGGAAAATCTTGCAGATCATGTGGTATTCAGATATTTCATGTTGCTCGCTACTTGAGACTAGATCCTCGAGCTCTTCGATGTGTTTCTTGGGATCTTTGTGAGGCAAACCCTGAAAGGATCTTGAGATACCAAATCATACCATTCACGGCTCATTTGAAGTCATTCATCCCAACAACAACAATAACATCAGGGATCACATCACCCTGTGCATTAATCAGTTATCCTATATTGTTACGAGGACGACCTTCTTCGTCTCGTAAAATCCCATTCTCATCATCTTCAAGTATAAGCACTTCGATCTCCTCTGTCTTCTCGCAAGTGCTTTTGATCGATACTGAGGAGTTGATGTCGATCGATGCTTAGTTCATGCTGTCGATCGCTACTGCTTGGAGGGTGACGATCAATGCTTCCCTCGTAGACTTACAGATCGTACGTGAATCAGCAGGATCCTTCTGTGAAGAACCCAAAAATCTCTTCTCATTGCTTCTTGGAATAGAGATGTATGTACCTGAAGCACAAGAAAATTTCATTAGTAAATTGCAGAAGTGAAAAAGCCTAGACTAAACTTAGAAAATAAATCAATTGGCGATCCTTCCTCCCCAGCAATGGCTCCAAATTTGACAGCGTGCGGGTTAAGGTTTATATTCTTAATAGTGCAATCTATCAAAGTAACCCTACGAACTAATCTTGCCAACAGAGGTTAAGTTGCAGTACTTAGGGATCGAATCCACAGAGAGCGAGGGCACACAATAGATTTATTATAACTCTAATGGTTAAGCTAGCAAACTATAAATACTGGTTTTAATTGTAAGTCTATTAGGAATAGGAAATTATCTAAAATAGTAAACTGAATGCAAATATGGAAAGACGATAGATCTAGGGTTTCAGGCAAGTGAATTATAATGGATAGGATGCATGGAATTATTAATATGCGAGAACAATAAATGTTAACTAGTCTGACACCCTCTTGTCCTAACTCTCGTATGCGGAAAGAGAAGTGCACCATCGATCGGCGACTAAAACCTGATGTCGATCGACGCTAATCAGACTAGAAGTTCGTCCACTATGTTATTTAGATTAGTTGTTGCATGCATCTAACAACCTAGCACAATGGAATCAATTCTGGCATAGAACCTACTCTCGTAATTTTCAATTTCCTAAGTTCAGGTTTCTAGCTAGATACTCTAGAACGCAAGCATTAAACACAATTCCAAAGATTGATTTTACTTCATCCTAACAATCTTTTTTTGGGGATAATTCACCAGTACTATTATCAACCCTAAATCTAACAAGGGATCTACTCAAACATGATAGTTGTCACATAAATCATAAAATGAATATATATTATAATGAAACCAAAACCAATGGACCTCCAAGAGAAATCTAAAAGAGTTCTCTCTTCTCTCCTAACAATAAACTAAGAACAAGATAAAGAATAGATAGCGTCACCGTCAACAATGGCTTAGAAAACATAAATAAAACGGGCATAAATTGAGATGTAACCATCAGATAGACCTTAAACTGGTAGCATTGGAAATATAACTTCACACTCTATCTTGAATTCAAATATCAGCTCAATCGCACCATGGAAAGGTCTCCATCCATAGGTAAACATCTGAAAAATATGTGCAGTTCTGCATCTCAAAAGGCTCCAGAATCGCCAAAGTTCTCCAAAACGTACCTGAACCAAACAAGACTCTAAAACACTCCTACACACACATAATAGACTCCAAATAAGGCCAATAAATTGGTCTGAAAGTGGTAAATATTAGGACCTATCAATTAGCCTTGAATCTCATATGGATTTAAGGCTTCTCATAGAGATTAGTGAGTAGTCACCTTGTGATTGATGGGTTAGGTAGTTTAGAGTGATTAAGTAGATATTTAGGATGTCTCTTGCTTAATTAAAATTGTTATATGCTTATTAGGTGTTCTTAATGTTAGATTAGCCATGATCAAGTTGATTTAGAGCTTAAGTAATTTCATGCCCGGAAGGTGTTCGATGAAATGCTTGAACCAACATAATATTGTCCTTTACATGTCTAGCCAATGATAATTAATTTTAGAGATGTTAAATGGTTATTATACTTGCGATTTATGCATGCTTGATTGTGTTAGGCCAACGACAGTCGATGTTTTATGCATGATTAGCATAGGGATTATTGTCATGATAGTGGATTAGTCTTTTTGAATGAGATCTAGACCTATAGACTTTTTGATTGTTTCTCTTGAAAATCCTATATTGAGACTTGATCATCTTATATCGAGTATTTTTGTCCATGGGATCCATCCTTAATATTTGATTCAAAGTTTAGTTCTTGCACTTATTTCTTGATTGAATTTGAGATTACCTTGTTTTATATTTCTAGGATCTTAGGTTGTTACTAATCATCCATCTTCCTAATTTCTTTGATTAAGAAAGTTTGTGTATTATTAGTGTTATAAATCATTAGTTCCTTGTGGATTAGATTCTAAAGTGCTGCATCGATATACCATTAGATTGTGATAGCGTGCTCATTAGGTTAATTGACTTATGGTAAAACGCAGTAATCAAATATCGGGTTCTTATTATCAGAAGGACATCGAGAAGCCTCTAGGGCGGCCTCTTTCGGGATAGACTCCGTAAAAGAACCTCTTACCAGAGGAAGATGAAGCACCGAAGAAGATGCAGGAGCCATTGAAACCTCAACCACAATATCAGGACAATGAACTCAAGCAGGTCCAGAGGAATGTACTGCGGCTATGGCTTCAATCCCACCAATATCAGCAGTCCTAGAAGGCAACACCAAACCATCCAAACCACCAACGGCTTCCTCGTCTTGAGCAACTTTCTTCCTTGCCTCTCTATCCTCCCTTTTTCAAGTAAATTCATCCTCCCGTTTAGCAAGGTTTGGAATAACAACACTCGGTTTTACCCTTTTTAGCAAGAGATCAACAACCAGGACGTCCAAGATCAAAACACAAACAAAAGAAGCGAAATATTTTCAAATACTAGTTCGAAGGGAAAAACTAACTAGAAAAAAATATACGCAGGAAAATATAATCACTGATCAAAACTCGTGGCTGCCAAGAGGTAGCTGGAGACATCTGCTGTAGGTTATTCACGTAGGTCGAGTGACCACCTTGGAGTTGTGGACACCGGCAAGCACTGCGTCCAAAGACACTACAAATCTGAAACTTTGCTTGATAACCACGAGACTGAGACTGTGGATAATATGAGTTGAACGATTGCTGCTGGTGGGATTTATCACCGTGGTATCGTCCACGACGAGAATGAATGTTGTTGTTTCAACTGTTCTGGAGGAACCTCGATAGTTTTTGAATTTACAGTGACCGGAACAGAGGCAGCAGGAACAGAGACAGCTTGGAGTTTGGTTTCTTGATTTAGAAGCCTCATGGATCACAATAAGCGATGGAGGAGTGTCATGGTCTTCAATCTGATCAGCAATCGTCTTCTTTTCCTCTTGGAGGCGGCTTAGTTAGATATAGCTGGTCCTCATACGATATCGAGAAAGGGCTGAATACATTATTACCCAGGGTGGGCACAAGCCGAGTACTTGGTATTTTTAGTATACTTAGTACTCGGCTTGACTTGTACGAGTAGTAAAATTTTGGACTTGTAATTGATTTTTTCAAAACAAGTACTTGCAGTTTCAAGTACTTGCAAAAAATGAACTTGACGAACTTGCAAGTTACTTGCCTTGTTTTATTACTTGTTACTTGTAAATAACTTACAAATTCTTGATAATTATTGGTAAACTATTTGATAATTCATTGAAATTTAAAGATAAATAGTTTTATTATATATATATATTAGTATGTCATTGTTTTCATGTATTTTAGTCAATTTGGGAAATAGAATATAAAAGAACAGAAAATTTCAAGATACTTATAAGAATATATCACCTATGTTTGATTCACTTATGAAATGGATATATGTACGAGTAATCTATAATAATTTAGAAAAATATAACTTCTTTCATTAACAAAAACGACAAACAAATAAAACTTGAAAGTAATTTAAGTAGATTACTTGATACTCCATTTGGTCAGAACAAGTACACGATTTTAAGGATCATGTACTGATCAAGTAGCGAATATGAGGCAAGTAACAAGTAATTGTGGCCACTCATAAAAGCAATACATAAATTTTCATTAACTAATGAAATAGATAGTATTTAATAAACCAAGTAACATATAACAAGTAATGGGAAAAGTAAACGATAACAAGTAAGGAGCCAAGTACAAGTCAAGTAGTTAAAATTAAATATGAATTTGATGTTCGACTTGTACTTGCGAGTAATAAAATACATTTACTTGTTACTCGACTTTATTATAGCAAGTACTTATTTTTCAAACCGAGCCAAGTCAACTACCGAGTACAAGTTGGGTATCAATAGGTGTGTCCTGTCCTAATTATTATTAGGTATAGTAGAAGTATTTATACTGATATACTAGGTGTTTTCCTGCACTATGTGCAGCGATACATTTTTAAAATTTACATTATCTTTAAAAATAAAATTTGTTTCATTTTTATACCAATATTTTAATATCAATATTCATTTATTAAAACATAAAATTAAAAGAAAATAAATAAAGTGATTTATTTAAATTATATTTAAGAACATATATATATATATATATATATATAATTATAACATTAGATAGATTTTCATTTATTTGTTTAGGTTAATATATACATTAAATCAACTTGTATAAATTTTCTTAAAATTGATATATATTTTTATAATTATCATAAAAACTAAATATAATTTCTAAAACTGTAAATATCAAAAAGAAATAAATGATATTAAGATTACAAATTTATAATATTCTAAAAGATTGTATTAAATTATGAAAATAGTGTTTAGTAATAAAAATTTATGATTTTAAAAATAGAATTAACTAATATTTTAAAATTTTTAAAATATTTTATATTAATTAATATCATATTTGAATATATTTATTTTAATAATGATGTATAAGTTATTACCATATTAAAAGACGAATTGATCCCTACTAGAACTATCACTGGACACAAAATGTGTATCGATTACAGGAAACTATATGCTGCCACGCGAAAAGATCATTTCCCTTTACCCTTTATCGATCAAATGTTAGAACGGCTTGCAAGCCACGAATACTATTGTTTTCTCGATGGGTATTCCGGATTCTTCCAGATTCCCATACATCCGGACGATCAAGAAAAGAGCACCTTTACTTGTCCCTATGGAACATTCACATATCGCAGGATGCCATTCGGACTCTGTAACGCCCCTGCGACTTTCCAAAGATGCATGATGTCGATATTCACCGATATGATCGAAGACTTCATGGAGGTTTTCATGGATGACTTCTCAGTATATGGTCCAGATTTCAAACATGTCTCGATATCCTATGTAAGGTCCTAGCTAGATGCGAAGAGAAAACTAGTTTTGAACTGGGAGAAATGCCATTTTATGGTTAATAGCGGAAATTTCTTGGGACACAAGGACTCAGAAGCCGGAATTGAGGTGGACAAGGCAAAGATCGAAGTAATGACTGGACTGCCACCACCCACTAATGTCAAAGGCGTTAGAAGCTTTCTAAGACATGCTGAATTCTATAGGCGATTTATAAAAGATGTTAGCAAGATTGCTAGACCCCTTACTACACTCTTGTATAAAGAGGTGAAATTTGATTTTACACCTGAATTTCTTGATGCCTTAAAAGAAATTAAATCCGCGCTCATATCCGCCCCCATTATCTAAGCACCAGACTAGGATTTACCATTCGAAATTATGTGTGACGCCAGCGATTTCGCTGTAGGCGCGATACTTGGGCAAAAGAAAGAGAAAAGTTGCATGCCATATACTATGCCAGCAGAACTCTAGATGATGCGCAACGCAATTATGCGAGAACGGAAAAAGAGTTCTTGGCTGTTGTATTCGCCTTCGAGAAATTTCGTTCCTATCTAGTCGGCTCAAAATTAGTAGTTCACACCGACCACGGGGCATGACGGTTCAGGGTCGTCCTTGCCTGAAGTACTTTCGGCTGATGCCTGGGCTATCCTCGGCGTTTGGAATTTGTCATTGCGGTGTTCGTGATTTGTGTTAGCTTATGTTCGGCCAGGAAGCAGTGTCTCGACTGCTTCTGGCAGCCCCAAATTACGGCAATCCCGTTGTGAGTTGGGAACTTAATGCCTAAGTGGTAAATTGATGGGACCGCCTTCATGGCGTTTAGCCAAGGCGTGCCCATGATGACGTTGTAGATGGCTGGATGGTCGACGACCGCAAAAAAGACGATCTTGGTGACTTCTTTTGCTGCCACAAGTAATTTGATAGATCCGAAGGTCATTGATGTTATGCCAGAGAAACCGGTTAGCATCTTAGGTGATGGTACAACTTCGTCTCAGTGTGGCTGATCGATTCCTCCGGCTTCTTCTTCGTCGAAAGTGATTACTTCTTTCGGAGTGTCATCGATCATGGGCTAGATTTTCGAATTTGCACTTTTCTCGGCATTAAGCTGATAATCTTTGATGGCCAAGACGGTGTCGCTGCAGAATTATGATCTGCCGATGATCATGTTTACCTTGCGACGGTTGCTCTCATTGCCCTTATCGTCCTGCCTTCTTCCGCGCTTTTCTCCTGATTGGTCCCCTTGGGAAGATTTTTCCGTTTGAGGAGTTCCGTCATTTTTCAGGGGGCGGTCTGAGTCGCGGATAAGATCCCTCACGCTGGAGACTCCTGAGAGTTCTCCGGAGAGCAGTTTCACGGCCAACCTTGCGCCGAGAACTTTGCAGTTAATGGTCGAGTGTCCGCGAGTTTGGTGAAAATTGCAGAAGGCATTTTCCTTGTAACTCGGACTTCGGATCCACATATTTCCCACTGTTCTTCCTTGCTCCGGTCCGGATTTAATAGCGTAGCTATGCGCTCCCTTTGTTTCTTCGTCTCCGTGTTGGGCGTTTCTGTCGTTGCGAGGGTTTTTCTTTTTTTTTTAATTTCTGATCCAACGCCGAATCCTTTGACGCATTCTCTGCTGGCTTCCAATTTTGGGACAAAACCCTCGTCTCCTCTTCGATGATAATGTAATCCGTGGATTTGTGAAACGCATCTTGGATCGTACGCGGCTTTTCCAAAGTTATCCACTTTCTAAATTTTGACTTGAAACAGAGCGTTTTTCGAAGTGCGTCTACCGCGACTTTGTCGCTTATCCCGCTGACTCTAGCCATGACAGTTTTGAACCGTTTTATGAAGTCGCAGAGGGTTTCGTCCTCTCCATGGGACAAGCTCCAAAGGTCCACGTTGGAGGTTTCTCGATCTATGAACATCGAGTATTGTTTGAGGAATTCTAAGGTGAGCTGGCGGAAGCTTCCGATGGAGTTTCGCCTGAGGCAAGAGAACCATTCCAGCGCTGCTCCGCGAAGGTTCTCTTCGAAGAGGCGAATCTGAATCTGGTGTCAACAAGTGTCTCTCTCGTTTTCTCTGAATCTGGCTCTACCCATCGCGACCTGAAAATCTTGTAGGTGTGCCTTAGGATCAGTAGTTCCGTCGTATGGCATCACTTTGGCTTTCTAAGGATCTGAAACCCTAGTTTCGGTGATACGACTAGTAAAGGGTGTTTTACGAGCTTCTTGCTCGTAGCATGGTGGATTTGGGACTTCACCGCACTGACTTCGGCCACCGTATTCATGAGATCATCGCGGATATTGCGGATTTTGGAACTTTTGCTAGCAGGTTTCCGATTTTTTGGTGTTTGCTGTGAGTGCTCCGAGTTTGCTCCTCAGCCAGGTCTTCCTGTTCTTTCCAGAAGATAACTTTTTCTTCTTCGTTCACAAGGTTGTCAAACTGGGGTTCACCCCGAGTTGCTTGACTTCTTGTGCGGCGCAGATGTATGTCTGCGTCTTCGTCCGTAGGTTCAGACTGAATGCTAGATTCCACGTCGACACGTTTGATTTATCCTCCTTCTTTATCTTCTTCGATAGGAGGAAGGTCTCCCAGGTTTTTCTGTGTAGGCGCGGGGGTGACATTGTTAGGGTTTTGTCCAGACGGTTTACCTTGCGCGTTATCGGACCGGTCCAAAGGCCTTGCGAAGTCGAGTCTTCTTCTGCAGATTCGGGTTGTTCCCCGCGGAAAGATGGCCTTGTTCCTTGCTTTGAGGGTTTCAACCTGTTTAGCGAAAGAATTCATGACCTTATCCTGTTCTGCCAACTTATTCTCAAAAGTCGCGAACATCTTCTTCACCTCCTCGAACGTTGCGGTGTTTGCGTTGGCGTTGACAGCAGCGACGTTCGTTGCTGGAGTGTTTTCAACGTTCTTGTCGACGATGCTATCATCACGAGGCTGCTGGTTATTGAGATCTGTCATGTTTTGATTGAGCGTTGATGGCTGAGAGTTTGATTCATCCGTATCCCCCCTCCTTCTAGCTCCAAACTATGGGAACCGAAATTCGCACTGTCGATTCCCGTTGAATTAGGAACGCAGGGTAAACCCTCGTTTCCTAGAGGTCCCGGATATCTGCTAAACCACACGCCAATCAGTCAGAATACGAAGTAACTATTGAAAACAAAGTAAGATCAAAAAGAGAGCAAATAGATGTCTTATTCCAAATTTGCATATGAGCGTGTACAACAGGATAAGAGAATCAGCTATGAGAACTTTCACCGAGATCCCTAGTTCTAATAACCTAAAACTGTGAAATCCTAGTTGTGTCGCAGCTCGGATAAGAAAAATGGAAAGTTTCCTAAATGCACTAAGTGCTAAGCTATGTTTGCTCTGAGTGGAGATTTCGTGAGTCCTCTGCATCATCCCCCTTGAATTCCATATATACTCCTATAGAGGCGGTTTGCTCTTTCCCCTTCTGCCCTTAGTCGAATTTATCGCTGCGCGGAAGTATTCCTTTTTTTCTCGATCTTCATGATTATCTTCGAAAAATTAACATTTATCCTTCGATCTTGACATTTATCCCTTCAAACTTAACATTTATGCTTTCCTGAAAAATAAAAGAATAACCGTCACAAAGTTTGGGCTTGATTTTGGAAAAAAATCGCAAGTGGGCCTTTAGCCAAGCTTTAGACCTCGTCGGGCCAAATTTTGACGTAGACGTTTCTACGATTTTATCAAAATATCATTGCTAAGATGACTTCGTCCGATAATTAGGATATTTCATATAGGACGTGTCACTCTAGGTGTTCAGTTAACCGTTATCGTCTCATACGATCAACATGATCCTTTTTCGAGAGAACAAGTTATTTTGTTGAAGTTCCAATGTCAATTTCGATCAAGATGGAACAAAGACAAGTTCGATCAAGTATCAAAAGAGGGAGTTTAACGAGGACTAGGTGAAACTGGATTGATTTGATCCGACTTGCCGAACGAGCGAGTCGGATTGCTCGTGCCATATAACTCGCCTGTTTGGCGAGTTGGCCTTGTCCAACTCGCCATACGGGCGAGTTGGCTGTGTCGTGCCTACCAACTTGCCCGTACGGCGAGTTGGTTGTGTAATGCCATCGAACTCGCCCGTATGGCGAGTTGGACAGTCCAACTCCCCGTGCGGGCGAGTTGGTTGGTCTGTTTCGTCCAACTCACCCGTATGGCGAGTTGGTATAGTCCAACTCGCCATACGGGCGAGTTATTTGGTCCATGCTGACCAACTCGCCCCTATGGCGAATTGGCTGATCCGTACTGACCAACTCGCCATTCGGGCGAGTTTACCGGTCCAGGCTGACCAACTCACGCGTATGGCAAGTTGGCCTTGTCTAACTCGCCATATGGGTGAGTTGGTTGATCCATGCTGACCAACTCGCCCGTATGGCAAGTTGGCCTTGTCCAAATCAGCATATGGGCGAGTTGGTCATTCGTGTTTCTTTCTTTCGAGTTTTGGCCCGGAGAATTTCGTTAAGTCGATTTCGAGACTACATTCGTATAGAAACACGATTTTTAGATGTTGATTTCGAGAATACTGTTTTTGCTCCCAACAAACGCATTCTCCTGGTAGGTTTCCGACATTAATCATGTCGTAACCGATTTTGACTACCCAACATTCATCGGGATACATAGGACCATGAGCCACACAACTATTCAGGGAAAACAATACGATCTAATCTAGAACTTGAAAAACAAGATGAGGTAAACACGTTATCGTGGTGTGTACCAATTTATCAAGCAATCCTAATGCCTAAAATGTCGTTTGGATTAGAGAATGATAACAAGCATTAAGATTCGATTCAATTGGTTCATGATTTACCTTAACATCAGCTTTCGTTGGCTAAAGACAAATCACCTATCTATGCTTCTTCTACCAACCTAAAACACATTTCAACCTAGATTCGGATGCTAAATGGTTAGTTTAACGGAAGCAATAAGATTAACAATAAACATAGATATCAAAGAATAACAACCCTATTTGTGTCTAGCTCATTGATCCATATCCGTAACACCCTAAACCTAACAATCAACTACTCAGCCATAATCACAGAGATCGCAGAGAAAACATGTTTGAATCAACAATAATAGGCAAGAGAGTTTAGAAATCTTCTCCAAAGGTTGTAGAGATTATTATCCCTCAAAGTTACAAAACATTAAGCTATCTCTCTTAATCCGCCTAAAAAGGGTAGTCTAATAATAATAATGAGAAAAGGTATTTTTCAAGGTCTGCGGCGGCCCTGGAGGAAAAAGGGGGATCTCTGGGTGAAATCCCAAAATATCTTGTAGTTTCCTTAAATATTTTGAGCGGGAGGGCGGCTGCTCCATTTAGGATCACCCACTAGACTGCTCTGTCGGACTGCTATATAGGAAAACTTCAATTTGCACTCTTTACTTTAAGTGTCTTTCCATGAGCCTCTCAACATACTCTTGACCTGTAATGACTCGAAAAAGACTATAAGACTCAAAAAAACCTTGAAAACAAATGACAAAGCTTCTATACATTGTGCCAAAAACACAAGATATCAACAAGCAAAAGGCCTTGACGTTAACGAATCTGATTACTAGGCTTCAAAATGAGTCAATAAAACATGAAAAAGAAGGGCCAATTTATACTCACAATGTCAATGTCGCAGAGTACAAGAATAAGGGTAAAGGAAAGGTAGGATTCTAAAATTTTGGGCAGAGTAAGCTTGCTCAACAAGCACCCACGAGCTTCAAGAAACAAGCTCAACCTTCCACGAACAACAAAATCGCTGGTAAGTGCAACTATGGTGGCAAGATAGTACGTATATCCTTAAAATGTTGCAGAAAGGCTACTGGGAAAAATTAGTCAAACCTAACTGAAGCTGGTTTGTGCATTGTAGTCACAGAATCCAAAGTGGTTGAAGATAACCCCAAAGAATGGTGGTACGGCATATGTGCCACTACACACATTGCGTTGATAAAGAGATATTTTGTACATATCAAAAGTCTAAAATAGATGATCAAGTGAAGATGAAAAATATCTCTTAATCCAAGAGTGAAGGTACTGGAAAAGTTGTGTTGAAGATGTCTTCTTGAAAGGAGGTTACTCTGACCAACTTGAAGCATGTTCCAGACATGAGGAAGAATCTAATTTCTGGATCTCTCATGAGTAAGCACGACTTTGGAATCAACTTTGAATCCGACAAGCTGATCCTCAGGAAGAGTGATGTTTTTATAGGAAAATATTTTGTTAAGAATGGACTTGTCAAAATGTTTGTAATGGCAATCATTCCCAAAATGATGTCTTCATGTTTCCAAAGTTTCATTGAATAAGAATCCAATTGCTTATGTCGCTGAGTCTTCTAATATTTGGCAAGAACGTTTAGGACATGTAAATTATAAGTCCATGAAAAGACTAATGAATATGAACATGATCCCAAAGTCCAAAATTAGCAAAGACAAATGTGAAGCTTGTGTATATGCAATCACGAAAACACAATCACCTCATGTTCAGTGATTTGTGCGAATTAAAGTATTTACAAACTAGAAGTGGTAAAATTCTATGTGACTTTCATGGACAGTTGCAGAAGATACTTCTATGTTTACTGGTTAAGAAGTAAAGACGAAGTCTTGGACAAATTCAAACAGTAAAAACTCGAAGTTGAAAAACATATAGAAAAGACTATCAAAATAGTCAAAGTGATATAGGAGGTGAATATGATGGACCTTTCAATGTGTTTTATGAAGTAAATGCAATTATCCATCAATAAAATGCTCCCTATTGACGTGAGTGTGTTTTTATGTTCTAATAGGGTATAAATATCCTAAACAAACAACTGTCAAATTAACCCTTAATCCTAACACACAAAATAATACACTTGTCAAGAGAGATCAGATGTACTACTTAGGGATCGAATCCGTAGAGAACAACGACACACAATAGATTTCTTATTTTTAAAGACTAAGCTAGGTAACTATATATATTGGTAGCAAGTAATCAGGTCAAGAAACTATTCCTTATTAGAAGGTATAGATGCGATATGGAAATATGCTAATAATGCAAATATGAAAATATCTTAATAATGCAAATATGGAAATATGCTATTAATTTAACTAGATGCAAATGTAAATATGCTAGATCTAGGGTTTCAGGCAAGTGGATTATAGTAGATAGAAGTTAAGGGTATTTAATCATGGAACTCGATATCTAATGTAAAAGACACCAGCTCTCGCATGTGAGTCTAATCGATTGACCAAGTCCAATGTATCAGCTCTCGCTTGTTGACACGGAATGACCATCGATCGATGGCAATGATCCTGCATCAATCAATGGTTTCTTGAGTCAAGCATTATGACCTAATTCGATAAGTTCATTAGATTAACTAAATCAACTCTCGTTTTTTTCTAGAAACCTATCTCAACAGAATATATTCCGGTAGTAGACCATGCTCCCGCTTGCGCCTAACTATCCTATTATCAAGGTCGTAGTTAGCTACTCTAGAACACAAGCAACAAACACAATTCTATTAATAGATATATTAATGACCCTAGCAATTATATTGTTTGGCTAATCTATATGTACCATTAATAAACCAAAAATCTAGTTGATAACTACTAAGACATAATTAAAGTCAGAATAATAATCTGAATAAAATGCATAGATAAAATATTAGAGTTTCAATACAAATCTCCCTAAGGAGTTATGAATCTTCTCCCTAAATAAATCCTCAAACTATTGTGAGGTGGTGCACACTTAGCCCCATCAATCACACACTTTCAGCACCTTGCACCCAAGCACACTTAATCTGGCGCAATACATAAAGTATAAATATAAAACCCTAAAATCTAGGTCAAAACTTGTCGAAGGGTAATCTTGTAATCGTGTGTCATGTCTCTAACTTGGGCTTGAAATTCGGTTGTTTTCGATTTGGAAATCGATCGATCTTGGTCATGTAACATCCGTCGACGCCTACGTTGTATCGTCGATCGATGGTAATCTTGTACTTCGACTCTCTCAATGATCAGCTACGGGTTATTCTCCTTTAAATGCTCCAAAAGCTCCAAGTATCTCCATATATCTCCAAAACGTACATGGACCTGTAAAGACCTCAAAACATAGCCTAGACACACATAACATACCCTAAATAGAGTCTATAACATGGTTTAAAACTGGTAATAATAGGCTATATCAACTCCCCCAGACTTAACCTTTTGTTTGTCCTCAAGCAAACAAGCCTGTGAAAGATGTTTTGAAAAGCGAAGACTCACATATTGTCTAAGTATAACTGTCACCTTCCTTTATTGCAACCACATCCTATCAAGCCAATCACAGAGAAACTTTATATACTCTATCCTAGTATAGCAACCAAATCCATTCTACCAACAACTTGGCAAATACTAGTCTGACTCGCCCCTCTACTGATTTCATTTCTTTGCATAAAATAAAACTGCAGGCTTTACCTTGGGAGTATCAATCAAGGGACACATAGACTCTTACCTCTGCAAGTATCTAAACACACAGACAACCTTCTCTTATTCCTTTCCTCTCTCTTTTCTCACTTCTTCTCAGTCAATGTCTCATTTCTTTTTGAGGGTATCATTTTATGTTTTAATTGACTGAGATATTTGGATAGGCTTCCATGAATCAAGCCCTAATGGTTATTTCCACCAGATCATGTTCACTTCTTTTTTGACTTTTTTTATCTTTTTCTAGGATCATATGAATCAAGCTTTATTGGTTGTAGCCACCAAATCATGTTCGTCTCCTTTTTTAATCTGAAGGGTTGAGAGAAGAGGAATCAGAAGCATACAGAGTTTTACCTTCCAGACTTGCAGATTAGTGTTGGAAACCAGCTTCGGTTCCTCCAAACTTTCTAAGCAAGTGTGATATAGTGGCAGGATGATCCACTTTGGTATCTCTAGTAATCTCTGCAAATAACCTTCTAAGAATTGTGCTTATAGCATGGTTAGTCAATAATAAATCTAGATCATAGTCTCTTTCTTGACTCAATAAAACTTTTTGAAAAACTTATATATATATATATATATAACACCCAAAAACAATCAAATAACATTAGCGAACCTCCCCCAGACTTAAATTACACTGTCGCCAGTGTAATCCGCCTCGGATTGGTTAAAAAAATTAAATCATAAGTAAATAGCTTAAGTATAAAACTCGATACCTCTCTCTGTAAGAGAGCGTCGATCGATGGTCGGTTACGGGTGTCAATAGATGCTAAACCTCAAAGTTCCTATTTCTGCTCGCTGATTGTGACCGTCGATCAACACAGTAAAGTGCCTATCGATCGATGTGTTGCTTACTCCATCGATTGGCAGTGATCAAGTGTCGGTCGATGCTCTATGCAAACTGTCTTCCTCGAATCTTTTTTTCTTTTTTTATCTGAGATAAATAAATACGAAAATTAGTAATAAATGAAAAATAAAAACTAATTAAAACTTACTAAACAGTGGGTTGCCTCCCACTCAGCTCTTGGTTATAGTCTTAACTTTGACGTTGTGAACGCTCTGACTAGAAAGGAGGTTCATCAACACTTGTGAAAAAAGTGTCTACATCTTGTTTTCTCTTCTGAAACCATGTACCAATGAAGTTTCTAATTGCCTCATCTTCTCTGGTTTTCTCGTTCTTTATGATCTCCTTAGTGACCTCTAGTGAATGCATTCTTCTTTGTAGATTCTCAATACTGCGCTGGAGCATTCTAAGACTGGCAGCTGTTGTGTCTGATATCTCCTCTAGTTACTGAGAAATATCTTCCTTCATCATGCTCTGAGAACAAAGCAATTTCATCGAACCTATCTTCTAAGTGGTGTTCTGCTGCGGACTTCTGTCTGTCGAACTCAGTATCGCTCGATGGCAAGATGTTGTTGTCGATCGATGCCACTCTATCCGGTCTACTCGCATGCTGTACCTGAACAGTATCCATTTCTTGCTGCATCTCATCCATGCGTGTAGTCAAATTGGTGAGGCATTTATCTATAGGATAGTAGACATCATCAAGCCTCATGTAGAAATCATCCATTGACATTTCTTGAGCTTTGTAGATCGCATGCACAATATCATCAATCTCTTCTCTGATGTATGTCTCTTGCTTCTGCTCCTCGTTGTCGATCGATGCTGGTACCTGTGCGTCGATCGATGCTGGTACCTGCGCGTCGATCGATGGCTGTTGCGGATGTCCAAAGAAATTTCCTGATCGTTCAGCCATGATAAAGGTGTCTTCTACATC
This sequence comes from Moricandia moricandioides, assembly GCA_905132885.1. Lineage (NCBI taxonomy): Eukaryota > Viridiplantae > Streptophyta > Magnoliopsida > Brassicales > Brassicaceae > Moricandia > Moricandia moricandioides. The sequence goes on from CAJHQQ010000548.1 coordinate 44,435, forward strand.
TTTCTTCGGTAGAGTTAGAATTCTCCAATAACGACCTCGTGCACGTCCTTCTACATCTCTGAAAATTCCAAACTCATTGGGTCAGAGATAACCAGCTTATGTTTCTTCTCGTCCAAGTGAAGGGTCTGGTTTACGTTTGATGTCGTTTGATGGCCAAGATAGGCCGATTGTTGATGCTGGATTGCCTACTCTCGCGTCCATTACCCAGCTGCTTCATCCTCATCGTAATCTGAATCATATTCTTCGTAGGCTTCGCTGTATCCTTGGCATGCCAAATTAGTGTCGATCAATGGCCTATGGTTATTGTCGATCGATGCTTGATAATCAGACCGGTGTCCAGAAAGGTTTCCAGCTCCATTTGCCATTGCAAGTATATCTGCTACATCCTCCTTCTTGACGTTGAGAATTTTGCCATCCATAGCTCTTGCGTTACCGTCTGGATCTCTCATAATACCGAGCTCATCTGGTTGTAGATTACCAGCTTCTCTGTCGCGTTCTTCTACTGAATCATGTTTGGTTTCTGCTTCGTGCTCAGTATCGATCGATGGCGTATGGTTTCCATCGATCGATATCAATTTCCCCAGTTCATGGGAAACATGAAAAACTCTAGCCTCTTCCATAGCAAGCCCTCGGTACTCGATCATCTCTTCTTCTCTGTAATTTTCATCGTATTCGTGGTGGGCTGGGTTGTAATCGTAATCAGCATGGTGGGTGTGGATCGGTTCTTGGGTATGGGTGTCGATTGATGTTGAAGGGTGGGTGTCGATCGATTGTTGGTTTGAAGGAATGTCGATCGATTATGAGGGGTGGGTGTTGATCGATGCTCCATTTACCGATTCCTCATTGCACTCTTAATCGTAGAAACATGTGGCCACAAGCTCTACATCGTTACACAATTTAACATGTTCATAAAAGATATTTTTATCAATTAGAGATAGATACAACATGTTTAACTGCATGTCGCATATGTCTCCCACAGTAGCCGTGAATGCTCTCTCAAGTATTAGCGAAGAGCTCCAATCTATCCTGATGTCCATCACATGAAAGTATATTGGGACTAGGGTGTTGTTGATCTGCACTGGAACATCTTTTACCATCCCTCCTGAGTTCAGTCTTGAGCAGTCTACAAATGTGAACGAATCGTTGGAAGGTTCCACTCTTAAGTTCAGCTCCTCTGCCATAGACTTTGGCATAATGCCAACTGAAGATCCAGTGTCGCAGAGGGCGTTAGGGTATTTGTTTCCTTTGATGAAGCATGGAGCCACAAACTTCCCAGGATCACTTTTCTTTTTCAAACAGGTTCTCTGCTTCATCTTCTCTATAAGGTGATTGAACATGATTTCTATGTCATCATATGTTTTCATTGTTTCCCTGAAAAACATCCACAAAATGTGAGAACCAAAATTAAAAACTCTTTTAGCAAAGGTGTGGGAACCGAAATTCGCATTGTCGATTTCTGTTGAATTAGGAACGCAGGGTAAACCCTATTTTCCTAGAGGTACCGGATATCTGCTAAACCACACGCTAATCAGTTAGAATATGAAGTAAATATTAGAAACAAAGTGACAATCGAAAAGAGAGCAAGTAGATGTCTCATTCTGAATTTGTGTATGAGCGTTTACAACAGGATAAGAGCCTCGGCTATGAGATTTGTCAGCGAGATACCTAGTTCTAATAACCTAAGACTGCAAAATCCTAATTGAGTCCCAGCTCGAGTAACAAAAACGGAAACTTGCCTAAATGCTCTGAGTGCTAAGCTATGTTTGCTGTGAGTAGAGATTTTTGTGTGTCTCTGCATTATCACCCTCGAAATCCTTATATACTCCTCTAGAGGCGGTTTGCTCTTTCCCCTTTTTCCCTTGGTCGAATTTATCTCTTTGCGGAAATATTCATTTTTTCCTCGAAGTTCATGATTATCTTCGGAAACTTAACATTTATCCTCTGTTCTTGACATTTATCCCTTTGAAATTAACATTTATCCTTTCCTGAAAAATAAAAGATAAACCTTCACAAAATGGGGCTTGATATCGGATAAAATCGCGAGTGGGCCTTTAGCCAAGCTTTATACCTTGTCGGGCCGTTTTCCGACTTAGGCGTTTCTACGATTTTATCAAAATAACATTGCTAAGACAACGACGTCCGAGAGTTAGGATCTTTTGTATGAAGTGCGTTACTAGGTGTTTAGTTAACCATTATTATCTCATACAATCGACTTGATCATTTCTCGAGAAAACGAGTTCTTTCAGTAAGGTTCCAATGCCAATCTTGATCGAGACGGAACCAAGATAAGTTCGATGAGTATCGAAAGAGGGAGTTTAACAAGGACGATGTGAAACTAGATTGATTTGATCCGACTTGCTGAACGGATGGGTCATATTGCTCGTGTTGTCTAACTCGCCCGTTTGACGAGTTGGCCTTGTCCAACTGGCTATACGGGCGAGTTGGCCATGTCGTGCCTATCAACTCGCATGTACGGCGAGTTGGCCTTATCCAACTCGCCGTACGGGCGAGTTGGTCGTGTCATGCCATCCAACTTGCCATACGGGAGAGTTGGTCAATCCGTACTGACTAACTCGACCGTATGGCGATTTCGTCGATCCATGCTCACCAACTCGCCATATGGGCAAGTTCGTCGGTTCGGGTTTCTTTCTTTTGAGTTTTGGCCCGAAGACTTGTGCTAAGTCGATTTCGATTCTGTATTTGTATAGAAACACGATTTTTAGATGCTGATTTCGAGATTACTGTTTTTGACCCCAACAAACGCATTCTCCTGGTAGATTTCTAACGTCGATTCCGTCGTAACCGATTTTGACCCCAAAACTTCCCCCCCCCAGCTCGTTAGAACTGTGAAGTTCTCACGAGATTTTTTAAGCATATTGGAGGAATTAGGCGGAATCCGACGTCTGAAACCTGGAGGTGAAAAAGTAAATTCTTTCTTCTATAAGTATGTGGAGTGGTTTTACAAACTCTTCACTTGTATATTTCCACAAACTTTTTTAAGAACCAAAAGATTTTCTCCTCTCTTCCATTATTTTGGTAAAAAGGAAGCTATGTCTTTAGGTAGAGAGGTTTCCTCAAAGTCTCGTGAAGATCGTCCTATTCCCGATGGTTCCATCGCGCAATACAACGGTGTTGTACCGAAGGTGGAATTCTCAGCTTATTCAGTCGATCCTGAGGAAGCCGAGGCGTACTGGGTCGCCAGGGGAGACGTGAAACTTCCCAGACAAGGTACGTGGGCCTTGCCTCGGTTTTGTTCCACCCCCATAGAGGGTTGTCCCAGAAAAAGTTGTCCGAATGGGCTGGATGCCATCCGGAGCCATTGTCGAGTTCCCGACCTGGTCGAGTTTCATCTTCTAGAGGCAGGAGAGGTTGCTGAGTTCCCACCGGATGGTTACATTACGTGTTACGAGGTGTTTCTGACGTAGTGTCATTTATGGTTTCTTATTCCTGAGGTTATAGCGCGACTTCTCGATTGTTTTAAGATATCGATTAGTCAAATATCCCGTGTGGCTTGCAGCACATTGTCGGGATTCTCATGCTGTGTTATGAGTTTGGGATAACCCTCGATGCCTTTCTTAAACCAGTCGGAAAATCGTCAATAATTCAGTTGAGGCCCAGGTCCGGGATGACGATCATAAGTGAATTTGTGTCGAACTACCATGAATGGTGGAAGCACTTCTTTTTCGTCCGTGTTGACGATGCGTCTCTTGAGGAAAGCGGTATCTATGATCAACTATGGCCCTTTTTCTCTTTTCTTTTGTTTCGGTGGAGTTCGATCTTTGATACATTTTGTTTGTATTTTATTTTCAGAGACCAATCTTTTCCCTCTGAGTCCAGAAGGTCTGGATACCATCCGGGATTCGCTTCGTGGTCACCAGTGTTTTTGGGAAACATTCAACCCCAAGAGGGTCCGTCATGCTGTCGCTCTCCACATCTTGATATCAGCCAAACCTGCTGGATGAAGAAGGATTGGAGGTGTCCATGAACGGATTTGTTCCGTGCGTGGTTCGTACGAGAGAGAAAAGATCAAAGACTCGAAAGTACAAACACTTCGTCGTTGAGGATGAAGCGGCTAACGAGTGGTGCTCCTCCCACAATATACTAAGAGACTATCTGAATAGTCAGGTAGATGAGGACAGTGTCGGTCGAGGCGAATCCGACGAGCCGCTTGGTTTTGACTATCCTCCGGCCATAGGTGGATCCAGTGAGACCCTGGAGTTTACCCAGGCATCGAGGATTGTCAACGGGGGAAGTTCTAGTTATTTTCTTTTGAGGATGAGCCTTTCTGACTTTGAGATACTTGGCAGGGCCTCCTTATTATGAACTGAGTGCTTAGCACGAGCTGGCAGGAAGCACCTATGGCTCAGTTTAAGGCTCAGGCGGCCAACAATGAGATTGCTCGCATGAGATATGAGTTGGAAAGTTCTCTTCACCGTGAGAGATATTCGGTCACGATTGAAGTTCGACGCACTTACAGGCGGGGAAAGAGGGAAATGACTGAAGTCATGAGGACTCGTCGTGAAAAGTTCTCGTATCAATTCGAGGAACTAACGAGAGGTAATAAAGACTTCGGAGACTATCGCGAATGTCGCGGTGCCTTGGGCGGACTATACCTCACGCAGGTTCCTCACGTATGAACGAGAGGGATAGGGACTTTTCGATTCCTCAGACCGAAGAGAGGATTTGGGAACAATGGGACCTAATTCTTGTTTCTCCCAACACAGTTGAGGCCGAGGTGGGGAATGTCGACAAGAAAGGCGAGGTAAATCAGCCGACGGCTCCTCTGGATGTCAACGACTACTCGCTAGGGAGATCTATGACCGGGTGTTTCATTTTTGACGAGTAATCGCGAGGTTGCGACTTATTCAAGAATGCCCTCTACTATATTATTGCATGTTTCTATCTTTTTTGTTTGTCGGCCGAATGTGGTCGTATGTAGCTGGTCTGGTCGAATGCAGCCTTGTATCCACGTATTTTACTAAATTTAATTTGACAAGTGCTTGTTTATGATGAATGGGTGTTTTTAGATATATGGACTTTGTCTAGTGTAGAAAGAAAACTCGAGTTGTCATCTCGACCTCTTCCTTTTTTGCGGATCGCCCTGTTTGTTTTTTGTGCGAGTTGTTCGAGGAATTTTCAAAGTTTCGGGAAAGTTTAGATACAGATGAAGAGACATGCTTTTAGGATCTCGTATCTTTTAGATATCATGTCTTGAGACGTTAGAGACCAGTGTGATGGATTTAGGGCAAGACCTAGATTTACTTTCGGTTAGAGGCTTTTTGATCACTAATTGGATTTCGTTTTGCTTGTTTTCATTTCAACCTGACTCCGTTCCGATTTAAAGTCTGCGATAGGTTCTCGGCTTATACGACTTGTCTGGTCTGAGTCGAGCATCTCTTCAGGGACAATTTTTAAGTCTCCCAAAAGTTCTGACCAAAATTTCAGATTTCTTTTATAGCGCGCTGTTTATTCTAGTCAGATGTGAGATGATCTGTCCTTAGGACGTACCTGGGTGCGTTTGTTTAAGACGGCTAGGGTACTCGACGGGGCCAATGGCCGAGTGTTTCGTAGTTGCGAATGGATTGGGGGTGTGTTCTCAAGAATTAAGGCGACGTCTTGCCTGTTCTTTCGAAAACTCACTTTGCGTAAATAACGTTTTGAGCGTATGGAACCAGGATCTCGTGCTTTGATGGGGAATCGATTATTCGACCAAGATAGGATGGTGTAGAGTTGATTCTTTTTGAGGTAGAATGATTTTTTGCGAGTTTCCTTTTTTGGGATGGCGCGATAATTATTTTGATCGTGTAAGGATGTACGACATAGCGTTTCTTTGCGGGATGATAGATAACTTACGAATTTATACAGAAGTCTTTATTGTTGAAATTTTTTTGAAAATCCCGAGAACAAAATTCAAAAATCTTATTTTTGAATGTGGGAATATACGAGTATTCGTATATGTACCCACTCCCCCCCCCCTTTTTAAAGAGGGGGATAGCTGAACTTGTCTTTTGACATGCTGCCTACGTACCTCTTTTGAGGATCAAGACATCTCGTAGTTCTGTTTGTTTAGGCGAGTCTGTTTACTCGGCCATTGTGTTTTTGCCGACTGCGTCAGTTGCTGAGTCGACGTCTTCTGTTGGACTCGTCTTCTATGTTAGGATGGGCGTGTTGGGCACTGGAACTTCTCGTTCACCGGCGGTTGCTAGAATCGACGATTCAGGGTCGTCTTTACCTGAAGTACTTTCGGCTGACGCCTGGGCTATCCTTGAGCGTTTGGAATTTTTTATTGCGGTGTTCATGATTTGTCTTAGCTTGTGTTCGGCCAGAAAACAGGGTATCGACTGCTTTTGGCAGCCCCAAATTACAACAATCTCGTTGGGAGTTGGGAACTTAATGCCTAAGTGGTAAATTGATGGGACTGCCTTCATGGCGTTTAGCCAAGGCATGCCCATGATGACATTGTAGATGGAAGGATGGTCGACGACCTCAAAATCGATGATTTTGGTGACTTCTTTTGCTGCCACGGGTAATTTGATAGATCCTAGTGTCATTGATGTTATGCCAGAGAAACCGGTTAGCGGCTTGGGTGATGGTACAACTTCACCTAACTTGATGTTCATCAGGTTAAGAGTGTCACGAAAGATGACATTGATTGTGCTTCTGGTGTCTATGAGAACCCTGGCGACCTCAAGATCTCCTATGCCGAGATCGATTACGAATGGGTCGTAGTGCGGCTGATCAATTCCTCTGGCTTCGTGTTTGTCGAAGGTGATTACTTCTTTCGGAGTGTTATTGATCGTGGGCCAGATAGTCGAATTCGCGCTTGTTTCGGCTTCGCGCTGATAAGATTTGATGGCCGAGACGGTATCGCTGCAGAATTGTGATCTGCCGATGATCATTTTTACCCTGCGACGGTTGCTGTCGTTTCTCTTATCATCCTGCCTTCTTTCATGCGTTTCCCCCGATTGTTCCCCTTGGGAAGGTCTTTCCGTTTCAGGAGTTTTGTCGATTTTCGGGGGGTGATCCGAGTCGCGGATGAGATCCTTCACGCTGGAGACTCCTGAGAGTTCTCCAGAGAGCAGTTTCACGGCCAACCTTGCGCTGAGAACTTTGTAGTTAATGGTCAAGTGCCCGCGTGTTTGATGAAAATCGCAGAAGGCGTTATCGTCGTAGCTTGGATTTCTGGTCCAGGTATTAACCGTCGTCCGTCCTTGCTCCGATCCGGAGTTAATAGCGTAGCTATGCGCTCCCTTTGTTTCTTCGTCTCCATGTTGAACGTGTCAATCGTTGCGAGGGTTTTTCTTTTTAAATTTCTGATCCGACGCAAGATCCTTTTACGTGTTCTTTGTTGGTTTCCATTTTTGGTACAAAACCCTAGTCTCCTCTTAGATGATAATGTAATCCGTGGCTTTGTGAAGCGCGTCTTGGATCTTACACGGCTTTTCCAAAGTTATCCACTTTCTGAATTTCGACTTGCGTTTTTTGTAGTGCGTCTATCACGACTTTGTCGCTTATCCCACTGACTCTAGCCATGACGGTTATGAACCGCTTTATGAAGTCGCAGACAGTTTCGTCCTCTCCCTAGGACAGGCTCCGAAGATCCACGTCAGAGGTTTCTCGATCTATGAACATCGAGTATTGTTTGAGGAATTCCAAGGCGAGTTGGCGGAAGCTGTTGCCTGAGGCTAGAGAACCATTCTAGCGCTGCTCCGTGAAGGTTCTCTACAAAGAGGCGGCGTTCACCAGCATCTCTCCCGTTTTCTCTGAATCTGGCTCTACCCATTGCGACCTGAAAAGCCTGTAGGTGTGCCTTAGGATCAGTAGTTCCGTTGTATGGCATCATTTGACCTTTCCAGGATCTGAAACCCTAGTTTCGGTGATACGAGTAGTCAATTGCGTTTTACGAGCTTCTCCGAGCAGTAGATCGATCTCCGGTGTGGTGCAAGTAGCGTGGTGGATTTGGGACTTCACCACCCTGACTTCAGCTAATATTTTCATGAGATCGTTATGGAGATCACGGATTTCGGAACTCTTGCTAGCAGATTTCCGACTTTGTCGACGTTTACTGCGAGTGCTCTGAGTTTGCTCCTCGGTCAGATCTTCATGTTCTTTCAAGAAGATAGCTTCTTCTTCTTTGTTCACAGGGTTGCCGAAATGGGGTTTGTCCCGAACCGCTCGGCTTCTTGTGCGCCACGGATGTATGTCTGCGTCTTTGTCTATAGGTTCGAACTAATAGCTAGATTCCACGTCGACACATTCGATTTCTCTTCCTTCCTTATCATCTTCGATAGAAGGAAGGTTTTCTGGATCTTTCCGTGTAGGCGCGGGGGTGACTTCATCAGGGTTTTGTCCATACGGCTTGCCTTGCGCGTTACCGGACAGGTCCAGAGGTGTTGCGAAGTCTAGTCTTCTTCCGCATATTCGGGTTGTTCCCTGTAGAAAGATGGCCATGTTCTTCGCTGTGAGGGTGTCAACCTGTTTAGTGAAAGAACTATGACCTTATCATGTTCTGCCGACTTCTTCTCAAAATTCGTGAACATCTTCTTCACCTCCTCGAATGTTGCGGTGTTTGCGTCAGCGTTGACTGCAGTGACGTTCGTCGCTGGAGTGCTTTCAACGTTTTCGTCAACGACGTTATCGTCACGAGGCTGTTGGTTGTTGAGATCTGACATGTTTCGATTGAGCGTTGATGGCTGAGAGTTAGATTGATCTGTACCCCCCCCCCTCCTTCTAGCGCCAAACAGTGGGGACCAAAATTCGCACTGTCGATTTCTGTTGGACTAGGAACGCAGAGTAAACCCTAGTTTCCCATAGGTCCCGGATATCTTCAAAACCACACGCCAATGAGTCAGAATATGAAGTAAATATTAAAAAACAAAGTGACAATCAAAAAGAGAGCAAGTAGATTTCTTATCCCCAATTTGCGTATGAACGTTTACAACAGGACTGCAAAATCCTAATTGAGTCGCAGCTCGAATAACAAAAACAGAAAGTTGCCTAAATGCTCTAAGTGCTAAGCTATGTTTGCTCTGAGTAGAGATTTTCATGTGTCTTTGCATTATCACCCTCGAAGTCCTTATATACTCCTCTAGAGGCGGTTTGCTTTTTCCCCTTCTACCCTTGGTCAAATTTATCGCTTCGCAGAAATATTCCTTTTTTCTTTGATCTTAATGATTATCTTCGGAAACTTAACATTTATCCTCCGATCTTGACATTTATCCCTTCGAACTTAACATATATCCTTTCCTTCAAAATAAAAGATAAACCGTCACAAAGTTTGGGCTTGATTTTGGATAAAATAACGAGTGGGCCTTTAGCCGAGATTTAGACCTCGTCAGGCCGTTTTCCGACTTAGGCGTTTCTACAATTTTATGGAAATAAAATTGCTAAGATGAGATCGTCCGAGAGTTAGGATCTTTCGTATGAAGCACATGAGTCTAGGTGTTTAGATAACCGTTATCATCTCATACGATCGGCCCGATCCTTTTACGATCGGCCCGATCCTTTCTCGAGAAAACGAGTTCTTTTGGTAAGGTTCCAATGTCAATCCCGATCGAGACAGAACAAAGATACGTTCGATCAACTATCGAAAGAGGGAGTTTAAAGAGGAAAATTTGAAACTAGATTGATTCGATCCGAATTACCAAACGAACGGGTCAGATAGCTCGTGTTATCTAACTCGCCCGTTCGACGAGTTGGCCTTGTCCAACTGGCCATAAGGGCGAGTTGGCCGTGTCGTGCCTACCAACTCCCCTGTACAGCGAGTTAGCCTTATCCAACTCACCGTACGGGCGAGTTGGTCGTGTAATGCCATCCAACTTTCCCGTATGGCGAGTTGGACCGACCAACTCGCCATACGGGTGTTTTGGTCAGCACTGATTGACCAACTCGCCTGTATGGCTAGGTGGCCTTGTCCAACTCACCATACGGGCGAGTTGGTCGATCCGTGCTGAGTAACACACCCGTATGGCGAGTTGGTCGGTCCAAGCTGACCAACTCACCCGTATGGCGAGTTGGCCTTGTCCAACTCGCCCGTATGGCGAGTTGGTCGGTTTGGGTTTCTTTCTTTCAAGTTTCGGCCTGGAGACTTGCGCTAAGTCAATTTTGAGGCTGCATTTGTATAGAGACATGATTTTTAGATGCTGATTTTGAGATTACCGTTTTTGACCCCAACAAACGCATTCTCCCATTAGGTTTCTGACGTCGATTCCCTCGTAACCGATTTTGACCCCAACAAAAGCCATCCATCTCCTTTTCATTGGCTTATCTACGGTTATACTTTGGGATCTTTTTCCTCCTCTTTTAGTGTCCCTCGTCTTCTCTATCAAGTTCCATAGATTCAGACGTGTTTGTATTCTGTTCTGAAATTGTTGTTGTTGGACGCACAATCAGATTTGCGTTGAGGTTGGGTAATCTGACTGGATTTCTACCCAGTCGATCGATGCCAGACATATTGTCGATCGATTCCTTCTTCTTTGTGTCTAACGAGGTCATGAACACGGTATCGATCGATGTTAGTCGATTCATATGAGGCTATCGATTTTGTTAGTTTTACTGTCGATCAATGCTCGTTATCTTGCGTCGATAGATGCAGACGATAATTGTCGAGTGACATGGAATTTTCCACACGAAAGTTGCTAACTTGGGGTTTCACTTCCTGCCAGAAATCATCATCAATCAATGCATTGACGTGGTGCTTCTGCCCAATCTCCATCTTCTCCTTAATCAGGCTCTCATGTCTCCTAATGGTCTCACTTGTTTGCATCACTTGATTCTCCAACTTCTTCACATGTTGATGAGGTTTTCGAACTTGGTATTGATGTTTAGGTACAGATCATCTATCTTTTCGTTAAATCCACAGTCATCTTCTACTTTCCTTCAAAGACTATCAACCATTTCTTCAATCTTGCTTCCCTGAGTTTCTAGAGGAGGATTTTGGTAGTAGGAAGATCCATACGTCCTGTCGTTGTTGAAGGGCCTTAGTTGTCTACTCTGATTAAAGTTACTCCTTTGACCAGTACCATAGGAGTTCCTGTTGAAACCTAGATTTCCTTGTCTCTGGAAACTATTCCCGTCAATGTAGTTCACATCCCCTTCTTCAATCTCATCTTCTCTAGACTCTATCGCTTCTACCTCTGCAAAAGTAACCTGCTTTCTGAGACATTTCTCAACACTATCGAGCTTTGCTTTTACCTCTTCGATCTGCTCCTTGCCTATTGCTAGAGTTGATTTCTTCCTCTCAAAATCTGTGTTCTTGGTATTGCTACTAGATGTCAGATTGTCAGTCAATCTTGTAGCTTCTTCAGGGCTCCTAGTGCTGAAATTTACTTCACTAGATGTGTCCAAAGCCATCTGATACTGCAATCCAATACCTCTGAAGAAAGTGCTAAGAAGCTGCACTTCCTTGAATCCGTGGTGTGGACAGTCTCTCTGGTATGACTTGAATCCGATCCATGAGTTTCTGAAAGAGTCTGAAGGTTCTTGTGAAAAAGTAGCAATCTTGCTCCGCATATCTTCTGCTCTTGTGTCATCAAAGAAGTAACGCAAGAAAGGGTTCTTAATGTCAGTCCAGGATGTCAGAGATCTTTGTGGTAGCTGCTTAAGCCAATATGAAGTTTCTCCAGCAAGTGAGTACTTGAAGAGCTTACAGAAAAGATTGTCCTCAGGGACTCCATTGGCTTTAATAACAGTCACTAGATCCTCAAATCGCTCCAGATGATCCATAGGGTGCTCGTGTCGCAACCCATGGTAAGGCGTATGCGCTACAAGTCTGAAGTAAGCGGGCTTGATCTCAAAATTGTTTCTCTGAAAAGCTGGAGGACGAATGGTGGATCTGTTTGCGTAGAACTGGTATGGACGGTTGTAGTCATCCAGCGTTCTCTGAGGAGCTTGGTCGTTAGCTTCAGGTTGAGCTATTGCGGCATCTGCTTCTGATTTTGTATCAGGGATTATAGTCCCCTTATTGTCTATCCTTTGACCTGCTGCATTACGCAGATGACCGTTGAGGTCATCCAAGTCTCCATTCTCATTCTGAACCACAATTATAGGTGCAACCATTTGAACTTGTCTACTGTCGTTGATCGATGCGGATGAGGTGTTGTCGATCAATGTTATATGATCAATATCGTTCGATGCTAGAGTTCTGATATCGTTCGATGGTAGAGTTCCGATGCCGATCGATGCTATCCATAAAGAAGTGTCAGTCGACGCTGGATGTATGCCGTCGGTTGATACTTGTCGTCTTTCTTGGCGGATCGTGCGTTCGAGTTGCTGTGGGTCAGAGAACAGTAAGTCATGTGCTTCCTGGTACTCTTTTGCATGCACCTGAAAAACAAAGAAAAAGAAAAATTAATAACTTTGAAAGTAACAAACCTAGACTAAATCCTAGAAAATAAATCTAATGGAGATCAGTGTTCCCTGGCAATGACGCCAAATTTGACGTGGGTGTGTTTTTATGTTCTAATAGGGTATAAATATCTTAAACAAGCAACTGTCAAATTAACCCTTAATCATAACATACAAAATTATACTCTTGTCAACACAGATCAGGTGTAGTACTTAGGATCGAATCCATAGAGAACAATGGCACACATTAGATTTCTTATTTCTAAAGACTGAGCTAGGTAACTATAAATATTGGTAGCAAGTAATCAGGTCAAGGAAATATTTCTTATTAGAAGGTATAGATGCAATTTGGAAATATGCTAATAATGTAAATATGGAAATATGCTAATAATGCAAATATGGAAATATGCTAATAATTTAGCTAGATGCAAATGTAAATATGCTAGATCCAGGTCAGACAAGTGGATTATAGTAGATATAATTTAAGGGTATTTAATCATGGAACTTGATATCTAATGTAAAAGACACCAGCTCTCGCATGTGAGTCTAATCTATTGACAAAGTCCAATGTCTCAGCTCTCGCTTGTTGACACGGAATGACCATCGATCGATGGGAATGATCCGCGTTGATCGATGGTTTCTTGAGTCAAGTGTTATGAACTAATTCAATAACTTCACTAGATTAACTAAATTAACTCTCGTTTGTTTCTAGCGACCTAGCTCAACAGAATATATTCCGGTAGTAGACCATGCTCTCGCTTGCGCCTAACTATCTTATTATCAGGGTCCAAGTTAACTACTCTAGTTGATAACTACTAAGACATAATTAAAGTAATAATAATAATCTGAATAAATGCATAGATAAAATACTGGGGATTCAATACAAATCTCCCTAAGGAGTTATGAATCTTCTCCCTAAATAAATCCTACAACTATGGTGAGGTGGTGACTCACACACTTTCAGCACCTTGCACCCAAGCACACTTAATCTGGTGCCATACATAAAGTATAAATATAAACCCTAAAGTCTAGGTCAAAACTCGTCCAAGGGTAATTTTGTGTTATGTCTCTAACTTGGGCTTGAAAGTTGGTTGTCTGAGAATTGGACATCAATCGATGGCAGATGTGCAACATCGATCGATCTTGGTCATGTAACATCGATCGACGCCTATGTTGTATCGTCAATCGATGGTAATCTTGTACTTCGACTCTCTCAATGATCAGCTACGGATTATTCTCCTCTAAATGATCCAAAAGCTCCAACTATCTCCATATATCTCCAAAACGTACCTGAACCTGTAAAGACCTGAAAACGTAGCCTAGACACACATAACAGACCCTAAATAGAGTTTATAATAAATAGGCTATATCACCTATCATCCAGAATCAAACAGAGTTGCAGAAAGGAAGAACATAACTTTTTAGGAATCATGAATGAAATGTTGCAAGAATCTAGTCTAGTCCAGAATCTGTGGGGGGTACTGCTGCTCACCATAAACTATATACTCAACATAATACCTCATGAGGTAATTGGAAAAACACCTTATGAAATTTGGAAAGGCAACATACCTTCGTACATATACCTCAAAGTGTGGGGATGCTTGGCAAAAGTCACAATGCCACCTCCTAAAAAGGTCACAATTGGATCTAAAACCATGGATGCTTTATTCATTGATTATGCACACAACAATAATGCTTATCAGTTTCTGGTAATTAAATCAGATGTACCTGACATCCATATCAATATGATCATGGAATCAAGGAATGCTTCATTTTTGAAGAAATATTTCCTTGTAAAGATAAGGAATCCTAAACACAGTCGTGAAGAAAGAGATGCGATTACCTCTACTAGTGAGGCAGGTACTTATGGAACTTCTGTAACTTAATTAGAAGATGTTGAAGAAAAACCTAGATGTAGCAAGACAGCTTGTAAGGAAAAGTCTTCTGGTGAAGATTTTCTAATGGTATTTTTTGCTGAGAATGAGCCGAAATTTTACATAGAAGCAATATTTAAACCTAACATATATTTCTGGAAAGAACCAGTCAATAGTAAATTGGATTCGAAAATGCAGAATCCTACCTATGAGATAACTGATTAACCTCAAGTGTTTAAAGCACTAGGGTCTAGATGGCTATTCCAAACCAAGTTGAAAAATGATGGGACAGTTAATAAGCACAAGGCCAGACTTGTGGTGCAAGGACTCATGCAAAACAAATATCTAGATTTCATCAACACTTATTGATGTGTACATCATATCCCTAGCTGAACTGAAGCTCCATCAAAGTCTCCTCTCAAGCTTCTTAGGAGCCAAATGCGACTTAGGTGTACTAGAAGGGGTCAAAATTGGTCACGACGAAATCAACGGCTCAAGTCCTCGGAAAATATTTCCTTCTGAGGTTTTGGCTCACGCAATTTTTTCAAGTGCGATCAAGCCGCAAGGAGAAAGTCATCATACGGCGAGTCCCACACATAATGTACGGGTCGCCACATGATGATACCCAAACATAACGTACGTGTTACCATATGGCGACCGGCACTCGGGAAGAACGGGTCGCCATATGGTGACCCACACTCTCAAAGCACAGGTCACCATATGGTAACCGGCACTCGGGAAGCACGAGTCGCCATATGGCGACCTGCACTCAGGAAGCACGGGTCGCCATATGGCGACCTGAACTCATGAAGCACGGGTAGCCATATGGCGAGCCACACACACTGAACCCTTGTTGCAATATGGCGACCTGCACACGCGAAGCATGAATCGCCATATGCGACCTAGACCCACACATTCTGGGTCGCCATATGGCGACCTGACTTCACCCAGTCCAGGTCACCATATGGCGACCTGACCTCAAGCATTCCGGGTCACCATGTTGCGACCTGACCTCGAGCAATCCGGGTTGCCATATGGCTACCTTACCTCAAGCAGTCTGGGTCGCCATATGGCGACCTGACCCCAAGCAGTCTGGGTCGCCTTTGGCGACCTGAGCTCGACTAGTCTGGGTCGACATATGGCAACCTAACCTCAACCAGTTGGCGACCTGACCTGTCCAAGTCTGGGTCGCCATATGGCGACCCGCTCACCAAGTCCGGGTCACCATATGGCGACCTGACCTTTCGAAGACCAGGTCGCCATATGGCGACCTCGGATCTCCAAGTCTGGGTCGTTATATGACGAGATGTGTTTCTCTTTTGTATTCCTCTTCGAGTCGCGATTGAAATGCTTTTCGTTTCGTCTCAATCGGAGTTACGGTCAAGATGTTACGATTAAAACAAGTTAGAGTCGCCAAACGAACACCAGGTCGCCAAATACACTCCCAGGTCGCCATATGGCGAGTGAGAATATACCCATTGGATTACCTCTCGAATCTCGATCGAAATTCTCTTCGTTTCGTCCCAATCAGAGTTACCGTTGGAACTTTACGATAAAAAACCCAAAGACTCATTTTCCCGAATGAAGTTCATGGTTTTTGTATAAACGGCAACGGTTAACTCAACATCACAATTGTATAAACTCTACGAGAAGTTTGAAATTTCTATTTAAATCGACATCGTATCATTGAACGTTCTTTCGAAGAAATCTTAAAAACTTTTACGTCAAAATAGGGCTCAAAGATGCCTAGAATGCGGCTAAATACCCACTTGCAATTTCATACGAGATTGAGCCCGACAATGCTATGACGGTGTATCTTTACTCGTAGAAGAAGATAAATCTCGCGAAATTGGAAGATAAATGTCAATTTTACAAGATAATGATGAAGATCGAGATAAAAAGGAATATTTCCGCGAAGCGATAAACTCGACCTAGGGGCAAAAAAGGAAAGGGGAACCGACCCAAAAGGCATATATAAGGGGAGCTAAAGCTAAGGGAAAAGGATCCGAAGATGGAGATCTATAGAAGCTCTGTTAGCTTTTTAGAACTTAGAACTTTGGTGGCTAGAGGGACGGAGTTATACTTACCGTTTCTCCATCTTTGTTCGGCAATTCTGATTTCCTTAAACTCTACGCCTCATTGCACTTAGAAACCCTAACCTTTATTCTCGACAAGCTCGGTTTCTATGACTAGCACTCGATTACCAGACAAACTTGCTCCGGCAGTTCGATCACTTAGTCCACTCTTTTAATTGAACTACGTCTGACTTGATCCTCGAAAGGGGTTCGTAGGCAGCCTTTCTTAAGGTCAAGTCCCAAATCCTTCAAACCTTTTTCGTCTTTTCCGTCTATTGTTAAGCGAGTTGCAGCTATATAGGTTTCTCTCGACATAGGTGGTAGAGCTAGCAAACTTAGTCTCGTTTTGCTGCTTGTGTTATACGAATTCCTTTGTGATCCTGTTTCCAAACAAGCTTCATGTACACTTTTGTCTCTAGAGCGCTCGTACGAAAATTCGAAATAAAGATCTATTGTTTTCTAAATTCGTTTTGTTATCTTTTCATTTTTTCCAAGTTTACTCGATTACTTGTCATTGGCTCTCGCAGAGAATCCGGGACCTCAGGGAAAGTTAGGGTTTCTTGACTTTTCTTAATTTACGGAAATCGACGTTGTGAATTTTGTTCCCACAGTTTGGCACTAGAAGGAGGGGGGTATGGATTACTCTAACTCATGGCCGCAAAAGGCTTGATCGAAACAATGTCTAGAAATACGAAAAGACAATAATGCAGCTCGCAACAACGCTGGTAAAACAACTCCAGCAGTGACTGTTCCCATCGCCAACTCTTATGCAAACGCCGCAGTGCTTGAAAAATTGAGAACCTAGTCGCGACTTTTCGCCATAGGCGGAGCACCGCAACAAGCTCGCGATTTTTCTCACTAAACAAGAAAAGGAAACGATAAAATCTATCAACCCTGTAAAGTTCGTCTCATTACCGAGTTGGAAAAATCTCAGAGCGGGTTTGACCAAAAGACGTTTTTTGAAAACATTTTGGAAAAATAAAACTTGCTCTCCCAGAAATTGCGGAGAAACCCTAGATTACTCACGGAGAAAGGAAGCACAGCAAATCGGGCGCGCAACCACCAATATTGTACTTCTTCCAAACAATTTTGGAAGAAATGAAGTTGATCTCCTATTGAATCACTTTAAACCTAATACGGCTGACGAAAACTAAACTAAGCAAAACGAGAGACAATATCCCTCACTGCTAAAACGTTTTCTGAAACCTAAGATTTTGGAAAAGGTCAAGCTTCGATTCTACGTGAAATATTCAGTGAATTCTTGATGATTGCCACTTAAACTTACTTCGGAAAACTACTCAAATCCCCTCGAATGAATCCTTCGGAAATGAGAAAATCTCCGATTAAGTTGACTCCCGATAATTAAGCTCATCACAGCCAAAGTTGCAATGCTAAAGCCCAGCAACAAAATTTGGGGAATAGCCACAAAACGTGAGTTTTCCGGAAAAAACACGGCTCTCGTACCACCAAACTCGAAAACACGCTTACATAACGACTTTCGTAAAATTAAACTCAACAGCATTTTACGAAACAGCTTTCGTAAAACTAAACTCATGACATTTCGCAGAATAACTTCGTAAAATTAAAGCTCAACAAAATTTTCCGAATAAATTTTTGTAAAATTAAACGTGACAATATTTTATGCAACATCGTTCGCAAAGTTAAACGAGTTAGCATTCCATGATACAACTTTTGTGGAAAAAAAATTAAAACATTTACTAAACGACCGTACCAGCATACCATCAAAACTCTAGTTGAACCGAACGAGCAGTCCTTGGGATCACCTTTGCGTTCTCCTTTGAATCCCGATCGAAACGCTTTTCATTTCATCTCAATCGGAGTTTCCATTGAAATTTTACGATTAAAACAAGTTGGATGCACACCATCCAACTCTCCTAGATGACAAGTTGGATTTATCCCCTCCAACTCGCCTCATGAAGAGTTGGGAAAGACCTGACGAGCTTCTCCTTTTTTCTCTTTAAAATCTCGATCGAAACGTTTTACGTTTCATCTCAATCAGAGTTTCCTTTGCGATTTTACGACAAAAACAAGTACGACTTGCCCAAACTCCTTGGCTTGCTCGCCCTCTTGGGCATCCTACTCGCCCTTACCTCAATCTTTGCGTTCTCCCTAAAATCTAGATTGGAAAATTTCTTGTTTCATCTCGATTGGAGTTACCTTTGGAACTTTACGATAAAAACAGCAAAGACTTGTTTTCTCGTATGATTCAAATGGATTGTATAAAACAGAAACAGTTAACTTAACACCTTAGTCGCCTCAACTATACGAGTAATTTGAACCTTTTTACAAAAACTGACATTGTATCTAAGGTACTTTTTCAAAGAAATCGTAAAAACGTTTAAGTCAAAAAAACTGCCCTAAAAGGTGTAAAACACGACTAAAAGCCCACTTGTGATTCTTGACGAAATCGAGCCCAATGATATTTTGACGGTCTGTCTTTTATTTCTGGGAGGAGATAAACGTCAAGTTTGGAAGATGATTGTCAAGTTTCAAAGGATAAACACCAATACCGAAAAATATGGATCGACAAACCAAAAACCGCAAGACAGGTTCAAGCCTAAACGTGGCCAGGACAAACTGATATTTTTACTATTCTTAAGGGGCGTACAGTCACGAGAAGAGGAAAGGGAAATGAGCAGGCAAAACGGAGAAGAGGTGAACTCAAACCTTCGAGAAAACTAAGGCATATCTTGCAAACCAATCTAAACCCTTGGAAAACCAAGAAACGATCGTCACTCATACTCAGCTTGCTTCCAAAGAAATAAAGAACTAGAAACGCGAACGTCGTCTTAAAACCGACTCGTTCCTAGCAATTTTCTTAAAACCTACATATTCCTAGTCGTCAACCCGAAATTCACCAAGTCACAATCCTAGCGTCGTCTTTAAACCGACCTGGATTGTCGATCATCCCAATCTTTGAAAGAAAAAACGTACACAACCCTTCAAAATATCGGTTCAGTTGTTTGCTTTTGTAAAAAAGGAGGGAGTAGGTACGTATACTATACTCATATACTCCCATACTTCAAAAAAAAATTGCCTCGACATCAAGAAAATGCTTTCGACAAAGCAAAGTATCACAGCAGTAGACAGAAAATCATTTAGGCAATGCGATGCCTCATAAAACCGATCACCCATTACCTTCGTATAACTATAACATTTTACACGGAAGATTCTAAGGGAAAACTAGATCGGTGTCATGAAAAACGACTTCGCAATGCAGAAAAGAGAATGAGGAAAACATATTCCTCGTTCGCAAATATCATGAGTAATTCGCAAGAGACATTCTCAATTTAATTCAATAGTATTCACTCCTCGTAAAACTTACGCGAAACATCCTTCGTATAGCCACACCAAGTTATGTGAAGAAACTTTCGGAAGCGAACATAGAAATTTTTACGGAGAAGTGTTTTGGACGATTTACGAATAGCTAAAACAAAGTCATATGACTCATCTCTCAACGAAAAAAACTAAATTTTATCTCTTCGCACTACGATCTTACAGCATTCTTTAGCCATGCGGCTCACTGGATTCTGCCTCCCATCTCCCTCGGTTCCGTTCGATCAGGCAATCATCTCGCACGAGTTTTTATCAAGCCTCTTAGGTTTTGTCTTCATCATACAAAAACAGAACAATTTTTGTACGACTATAGGAAACATTATGAAACATTCATCGTATTACTGATACCTAAAGTGGAATATCGTTTCTAACACCATTGGCCATCTTAGCACGGAAAACTCTGACTTGGCCTATTAATCTCGACAAACACTCTTTGGCGCTCGGCCAATTACGCCTTCCGATAAAAGTCGAAACCAGAATTCAGCATCCTCTTGGGAAAATTCTAAATTAACATGACCTTAATGTTAACACGAACATACCATGGTCTAATCCGTGACCAGCAACGTCCTCGGCTGAACACATCTTCAGACCGAGCCAAAATGTTCGAGCGACCACTGCTCCATAAAATCACTTAACGGAAAAATGACAATCCACGATTAGTCTAAAAACGCCAAGTGCAAATAATTATCGTATAACCCAGAATCGGAAATCATACTATAAATTCTTAATATCGAAACTTAGTTGTATCCACCAATCGGTTAACAGTAAAATTAAACTTCTCGACAAACGGCCAAGTTCAATATGTTCTGCAGTTTACTCTAAACCCACAACATCTTACAAGTAAAACACGGCACATAAGGAAAAAATCGTAACAAAGCTCTTAGAGCTATACGAAATATCTTTAACTACACACAAAATAAATCTCGGGAGGCTGATTCTTCACAAAGCACAGTGAAGGAAGTCGCACATTCTCAGGGTTTAAACTTACAGGACCCATTGGTCCTAATTCCTCGCTAACAAATCAAACAATTTCACGTCCGAACAGGAACAACAGTTTTGGCTGCGAACATCCGCAAACAAAACAAAACGTTTCTCTGCCGTAAGGTTAAACCAAAACCCTTGCAATGCCACACATCTTCAAGCCCGCGAACATTTCAAGCACAAAATGCGGCATACAAAAGAAAAACTCGACCTTCGACACAGCGAGACGTCGCTGACGCTCAAAGAACGGTTTTTCATCAAAACTTTCTGAAACGGAATGCTCACCTTAAAGACAGTCCATCTGCGACTATAAAACACAAACACCCTCTCAAACACGTGTCTTTCGCGAAAGATCAAAAACGGTAATATCTACCAATAAGTTTGTTGCTGGTCACAACGAACTCTAAACGTCCTAAACAGACTAAGTAATCTCACAAGGATAGCTCTCGTACATCCGACACAAGGATAATAGCGCTATAAAAAAATCCATAATTTTTGGTTAGCACTTTCGGGAGACTTAAAAATTGTCCTCGTAGAGATGCTCGATTCCGACAATACAAGTCATATAAGCCGAGAACATATCGCGGACTTTAAAGCGGTACAAAATCAGGTTGAAATCGCAACACGCAAAACGAAAGCCGATTAGTCATCGCACAGCCTTAATCGAGCGTAAACCTAGGTCTTGCCCTAAACCCAGCACACTGGTCTCTAACGTCTCAAGGCATGAATATCAAAAGATACGAGATCCTGAAAGCATGCCTCTTCGTTCACATCTAAACGCTCGCGGAACTTTTTTGCACATCTCGAACGACCAACGAATAGAATGATCTACAAAGAAGAGTTAGATTACGAGATGACAACTCATAATCTTCCCTCTACACATAACTACTCGACGCACTCTTAAAATCTGAAGTCCTTTCAATAAAAATATAGTTCAAAGCCATCTAAGACAGGGATTCAAAGCCACATACGGCCAGTCCCAAACATAAAAACGGCCACACACGGCCCAACACAACTAAGCATATAACAACCATGCATGGTCACAGATAGATCCTGAACCAGAGAACATAATCTAGATCCTTCAGGGGTCCAATACGAAGTTTCCCGACATTGAACGACCAAACGTCCCCACAGATTGATTCACCTCGACCCCAACATCGGTAACCTTGGTCGCGGTCTCCTCAGTATCGGGAGAAACTGGGACGGATCCTAGTATCCCAGCACCTTCTCCTCGAGAGGAGGGACCAGAGTCTCGACACCTTCAAACTCATCCAGGTAGCCAGTCATCTTGTCCATCTCGGTCTGGAATATGTAGTCCCTGACTGTGTCTGCGACAAGGCACGAACGGCTCCACCTTATTATAGGCAAGAATATTTACTATTCAACCTTGGACTTTCGGCAAATGATACCGTCTAAGTTACACAACCAGCTTAACCGCCCGCTAGGGCCTCACGCTAAAAGCCCACGGCCAAACGAGCTGGGGGCTGATTGTTGGTGTCAAAATCGGTCACGGCGAAATCAACGTCTCAAGTCCTCGAAAAATATTTTCTTCTGAGGTTTTGGCTCAAGAAAGTTTTCGAAGAACGATCAAGCCGCAAGGAGCAAGTCATCATCTGACGAGCCCCACACATAACGTACGGGTCGCCACATGATGATCCCCGAACATAACGTACGTGTCGCCATATGGCGACTGGCACTCGAGAAGCACGGGTCGCCATATGGCGACCCACACTCTCAAGGCACGGGTAGCCATATGGTGACCTGCACTCATGAAGCACGGGTCACCATATGGCGACCCACACTCTCAAAGCACGGGTCACCATATGGCGACCTACACCATGAAGCACGGGTCGCCATATGGCGACCCACACTCTCAAGGCACGGGTCGCCATATGGAAACCCGCACACACTGAACCTGAATCACCATATGGCGACCCGGACTGTGTGGGTCTAGGTCGCCACCTGACTTCACCCAGTCCAGGTCGCCATGGCGACCTGACCTCAAGCAGTCCGGGTCGCCATATGGCGCCTGACCTCAAGCAACCAGGTCTCCATATGGCGACCTGACCTCGAGCAATCCAGGTCGCCATATGGCCACCTGAACCCAAGCAGTCCGGGTCACCATATGACGACTTAGCTCCACCAGACTGGGTCACCATATGGTGACCTAACCTCGACCGGTCTGTGTTGCCAAATGGCGACCTGACCTTTCAAAGACGAGGTCGGCTCTCCAATTCTGGGTCTCCATATGGTGATCTGTGTCTCTCCTTTATATTCCTCTTCGATTCACGACCGAAATGCTTTTCGTTTTGTCTCAATCGGAGTTACGGTCGGGATTTTACGATTAAAACAAGTTAGAGTCGCCAAACAAAACCCGGATCGCCAAAACCCTAAGCTTTATTCTCGACAAGCTCGGTCTCTATGACTGGCACTCGATTACCAGATGAACTTGCTCCGGTAGTTTGATCTCTTGGTCCACTCTTTTAATTGAACTACGTCCGACATGATCCTCGAAAGTGGTACGTAGGCGGCCTTTCTTAAGGTCCAATCCCAAATCCTTCAAACCTTTTTCGTCTTTTTGTCTATTGTTAAGCGAGTTGCAGTTACATAGGTTTCTCTCGACATAAGTGGTAAAGCTAGCAAACTTAGTCTCGTTTTGCTGCTTGTGTTATACGAATTCCTTTGTGATCATGTTTCCAAACAAGCTTCATGTACACTTTTGTCTCTGGAGCGCTCGTACGCAAATTCGAAATAAAGATCTATTGTTTTCTAAATTCGCTTTGTTATCTTTTCATGTTTTCCAAGTTTACTCGATTACTTGTCGTTGGCTCTCGCAGAGAATCCGGGACCTCAGGGAAAGTTAGGGTTTCTTGACTCTTCTTAATGTACGGAAATCGACGGTGTGAATTTCTGTTCCCACAGATTTCATCGACACTTATTGATGTGTTCATCATATCCTTAGCTAAACTGAAGCTCCATCAAAGTCTCCTCTCAAGCTTCTTAGGAGCCATATGCGACTTAGGTGTACTACAAGGAACATATCTCACAAACCAAGATGACTTTAACAATGACACAAATTTTCATAGACACCAAACTAACTAGAGAGACTTTTCAAGTTCGAATAATTGGAAAAGCTTCACGAAATATAAAGATATGAATAATACAATCCAGAGGTTCTCCAACCCACCAGATTTCGAGTATCAGCTTAATGAAGGAAAATGCAGCCCAAAAACGAAGCGGCCTTCACCAGAGATATCTAAGGAATTCAATATGATCTCTTATCAATCCAACAAGCCCAAGAACAGACGAAATTTTCAACGGAAATTCAAGTTATGATTCAATTCACAAAACTGGTCAAACCGGTTCTCGACTTTCCTTATTTGGAAGCTCATGAGTTCAAACATTTGAAAACCAGATTATGGCGACCAGGAGTGATATATATGCATTCTTTATACTCATATAAACGTCCAGAACAGTTCACCATCATCCTTCCATGCACCAGCAGCCACAGGATCAAGAGGATCCCCTTATTTGTCAACTTACCTTACACGGATGCATTCACACTTAAAGTTAGTGAAGATTGAAGACCAACGGCTCTCTTGTCTACGATTCTGAGTTTTGGAGCCTCTACACACGTACAGGAGTGTCCTAATGAACCACTTCTTCCATCCCAAGCTATCAAGATACAAAGAAAACATCACAACTTCCTTTTAGCCGAGATTCTCTCATTTAAAGCCTAACGGCTAATTTCTGATTTTCAGCATGTTTTCTCCTTTTGTTTAGCTTTCTAAGTTATTTTATTGGGCCTATATAAGCTCATTAGAATCCTCATTTTAAAGGCACAAATATTTTTCCTACAAACTTAATAAACTTCTTAGTTTCTTTTCTCCAAAGTCTTTGTGTTTTTGTGTGAATTCTATCATTAAGCCTTGTGTGGATTTGATCATCAAGCCTTGTGTGGATTAACTAGTCTAGGTGTTTGGCGAGTTATTCTGCTTGTGGAATTAGCATCCTATTTTGTGGTTGATTGTGGAATCAATCAACAAATCATTTTATCAATTATCATCATCAACTCTTCCATCCAGCCGGTTTTAAGGCCGATTAGATCGATTGTACAAACCACCATTCTTGTTGGATTGTCCATCATCTTTTATCCAAGGATATTGTGATCCTTTGTCAGTTTAGGATTACATCACTTATTATTTAGTGGTGAGAACAACTTCAATCAGATTGTTGATTGCTACTGCAGCATTAAGAGACCTGGAAATACATCAAATGGACGTTTAAAATGTCTTTCTAAATGGAGATTTAGAATAGGAGATATACATTAAACAACATGAAGGTTTCGTGGTTTTGGGTCAAGAACACAAAGTCTGTAGGCTCCTAAAGTCGTGGTATGGGCTGAAGCAAGCTCCAAAACAATAGCATGAAAAGTTCTAAAATGAATTTTCTTCAAAAGTACTCCTAGTGGGTATATTTTATTATGATTGTAAGTAGATGACATGCTCATTATCGGCAGCAATAAAGATGTCATTCAACAAACTAAGAACATGCTCAATGGTGGTCAGTTTGACATATAAGACATGGGTCTTGCGGATATTAATCTTGGTATTAAAATCACCAAGACTCCTGATGGGATAGCTTTATCTCGGGATCATTATGCTGAAAAGATACGTGATAGTTCAAGACTTACTCTACTGGACCTGCAAAAACTCATCTATACACTATGTTGCACTTGACCAAGAGTGTAGGCGAGGCAGTATCACAAGTGGAGTATGCACGGGTGATTAGAAGTCTGGTGTGCTTAACCAATTGTACAAGACCTCATCTAGGGCATGCTGCCAACGTATTAACTCACTACACAAGTAATACAGGTCATACACACTATAATGCCATAACAAAGGTATTAATGTATTTGCGATACACCGAAGTTATGGGCTGCACTACGGTAAAGAACCATCAGTCATGGAATGATACAATGATGCAAACAGGATATTGGACTCAAAAAACTCGAGATCCACAAGTGGATATGTCTTTACGTTTAAAGGTGCAGCAATATCTTGAAAATCTTCCAAAAAAACTCTATTGACCAAATCTACCATGGAATTTGAGTTCATAGCTTTAGAAAAAAAGTAGCAAAAGACACAGAATGGCTTAGTAATTTCTTTAAGATATTCCATTGTGGGAGAAACTATTCTAAGCTTTAAGCATACATTGAGATATCTTGGCTTCTCGTTGAACTTTTTTTTTCTTTTTTTTTTTGGTGGATGATGGAAAAATGAGAATGATGGATGATAGGATTGAAAACCGAACCCTCAAGTGTGCTCTTATACCAAAATGATGCAACTCTAGGAATGGCCACTCTGATCTTAGTTGGTTTTGTGATGTATATATGATGATGGATCGATATGCACACAAAATATGTGGAAGGCCTGTGATTTACCCTCTTCCAAACCCCTGGATATGTCACACCAAGACCGCCATGGAAAGAGTTGTTGATCGGAATCACTCGCCTCTCAACAGATATATACATAAGAACAAGGGATTCAGCAAGATAAAAGAAAGATGATTTTTATTAAAAATTTGAATGAATAAAACAGTATGTATGCATGGCCTTTCTATGATAGGTATGTGGAATATTAAAAGATTAGTCAACTTAAAAACTTATAAAAACAAGGCTCACTTGACCAAAGACTTTGAATTGACTTAGTTTATAGTGAAGTTAGAAGGGTGTTGGTTGAGTGACTCTTGAGCTGATCGGTCTGTCCCTTCGCATGTTTGATGGTCTCTGAATTGCCATCATATTGATATCTTATTTGACCATGGCTTGTATTTTCTTGTTGAGCCGTTTTTCTTTTGGATTCGTATAAGTCCAAACACTGATTTCCTAATAAGCAAAAGGCCTCCATGTTTATCATCAAACCCATTAGCTTCTCGTGATCTAACACTTCATGGATCTTACCAATTAGGCTCAAAAACAGCCCAGTAAGCCAAACCATGATCTTTGACTTAGCTAGTTTGTGCAATGCTCTCTTTCCCTTGACATAGCTGCTGGTCAAGATTGTATCAGTACCACATCCTTTCGGTACGGTGTCCTATATTGTCCACGTCCTTATGGTTTGAATCGTGACTTTTTTCAGAAGCAACATTTTAGTTGCTTCTCATTGTCTCTCTAATATATCATGAAATTGTCAAAGCAGACATCTATCATCTGCAAAGGCAACCCACGACTATAAAATAATTTCTGAATCTCATAATAAGAATCATTGTCTTCTCGCAGATTGTCTTCTCGCAAATTATCTTCTCGCAAATAGTCTTCAAATAACTCTATCCATGCAATTCTGAGGTAAATTATGATCAGTTTTAATATTTATCATCCTAGTTGATAACGACAATTTAAAGAGACCTTCTCTACACCAGTATAGATTGGTTGATTCACAACAACTAACATTTCATAAAACAATTTTGCATCCAAGTTAGGTTCTTCAATATTTCCAATTTTATCAGCAATTGTTGTAGAAGTTTCTAAAAATGCATATGCAACTATGTCATGAACCCTATCATGATCTACAATTTGCTCCTCATTTTCGTTATGCAAATGAATCGGTTCTTCACTATTACCCGCATCCTCAAAATTATTATTACTACTATTAACTTCATTCCCACCAAAACTCTCTCCATGTTGAAACCAAATATATTATTATAGTGTAAAACCTATATTTACTAAATGGTTCTATACAGTTCCACTAAGAGAAAATTTTGCATTCTTTCACTTACGACAAGAACAGAACATCTTACCGCTTTCTTGTGTGATCAGTGTGCAACCAGCCTCGTACAAGAATATCGCAAGACCGTTGAGAAGTCCCTTCATTACTTTCCCGTTAGAATCTTTGTGTGTATACATCCACATCTGTAACTCTTAAATATTGTCATCACCAAACATTTTTTTATCTTTCACGTTTTGAGTTTCTTTTTTTTGTTTGTGTGTTTCATTATGAAGAGAAATGGCATATATATAAATATATAATTTTCAAATAGGTGAAATTTTAAACTTATTTACTAGGACGAGATTTTAGAAGTCTCTTACATCATCTTAACAAGTAATTTATGAGGATATTTGTTAGGTCAACCCCACTAAAAAAACGTTTCAACCGAAATTGTCGGTATACTCGTAAAATTGTTGTTAATGAATTGTAAAAGTAGTTTTCGTAAAGTCTTACTACTTTTACAATAACTTTACGACAAACCTTGTCGTAACTCGTACATTCATCATAAATAAACATGCATGTTGTGACGAAAATCTTACCTCGTAATTTTACTTCACATTTACAATGACACACTTAATCATCTTTACCTCATCGTAAATTTACGACGAGCTATTTTCGTCGTAATTCTTTCAAATTATATCCGCGCTTTTTTGTTGTGCTATAATATGAGATTATTGCAATATCACTTCCTTATGAAAATTTTGTCGCTGGGTTCACCAATTCTGGTATCGTCTTCAGCATCCTCCTTTGATGAGGTGAGTACACCGTCACCTCCCTTCTATTAATGAAGATGCTCTCTCGTGTTCTTTCCCGAGCTCTTGTCTTAACTTACTCACCGTTTTTTTTTTCACTTTGTGTAGCAGTTTGTACGAGGCCAGAAGGTGTAATTGAGACTACTTTGGTTCCTATCATCGGTGAGGGTTTCCCTCAACATCACTTGTGACTATTTTGCAGTTGTCTGACTATGTCAAGAAGGCTCTCACGGCGCATTCAAACTTTTTCTCGAATTTGCTATCAACTTGATATGAAGACTTATCCAGTTTGATTTTATTTTCCATTGTAGTTTATGATTTGTCTCTGAAAGGATGCTTAACTCACTCTTGCCTTTGTAGTGCTTGAAGTTAAGTTTAGTAAAAGTTGTGTTTCGAAAAAAAAAGACCTTAGATAAAGAGACATAAACAGAAGAAAAATGTTATTTAGATAGGAATGTTGAAAGTAATGAAACGAATCGTCTAAGAAGACCAGCTTGGGATCACGTATCTTCTCAATGCGAAATTCATATACGGAATGGAATTAAGTCTTCTTATTTATATGCATATTTATATAGGTTTTGGTAAAGAGTATATTTCTTGGGTGAGTGATGCAAGCAAGACTCTTACTTCACGTACACGAAATATAATTTACAAGAAAATACAGCGCCATTGTCCAATACCTGTATGCCACTTCTGTAACGTGTAAAGTTAATGTATGTCATTTCTTATTTCTTGATATTAATTATCAGAAGCTACTACAATTGTATTCCTTCCTTGGTGTCATATATATTCATACATTCAAGAGAACATTTTTGAGATTTCACAAAATTATTCGGCTCCACCAAATCTTTATTACATTATCACTGATGGCGGATTCAAGTCCTGCAAGTATCTCGACTCAAGCCGATGCTTTACTTAGGAAGAATTTAGTTTTCCAGGTTTCTTTTTTTTCTCAAAGATTTACTTAAACAGAGTAACATGTTGCCTTGTTTGTTCTTTGATGCAGAAACGTAACATATGGAGCAACGTACGTCTCGTCACGGTCCCGTTCTTCCTCTGTCTACTTCTCGTTATTATTCAGATGCTCTTTGACTCTCAATTCAAAGAAGACCATGGTCAATGTGGCTGCCTAAATGAGAAAACTTGTGGCTTAAGGTATTCAACTTCAGATCAAGCAGCCTTCTGCACCATTCCTAACCCATCACAATGGACTCCATTACTTCAAATCCCGTCTCCTCAGTACCGAGCCGCGACTACCCGGTACCTGAGCCATTTGTCACCTGTGACCTTTCTCT
Organism: Moricandia moricandioides; assembly: GCA_905132885.1. Taxonomy (NCBI): domain Eukaryota; kingdom Viridiplantae; phylum Streptophyta; class Magnoliopsida; order Brassicales; family Brassicaceae; genus Moricandia; species Moricandia moricandioides. The sequence goes on from CAJHQQ010000548.1 coordinate 73,881, forward strand.
TCACCGGGAATAATAAGTCGCTTGGAGAAAGTATAAAACCTAACTTAGAAAATGAAAATGCATGTAATTTGTTTCTATAATGTGTTCAATAAATTGTTTGGTTTTGTAGTTTTAATGCGGAATATGTATAGCATTTCATCTGAGTTTGATGGAGATTTAGCCAATCATGTATTGGTAAGTTGTTTAATATACATTTTGTATATTTTCCTTTTGATTCTCTAACTTTATACTATAAATATGCAGGGCTCATCATCTTTTCCTGCATACACCGATTATATGGACCCTTCTTTCATTTCAGATCTCCCAATCTACAACATCCAACATCAATGCTCACCAAACTCTTCTTTCTCAGTCTTACTTCACCAGCCACCTCTTGCTTTCGCCAAAGGTATAACATATGTTTCCATATTCCCTGTCGGTATCATGATGTATTCAAGAAGGCTTTTAAAAGCAGAGGATCTCTGTCTTTTGTGTCTGATGGGTATAGAGATACAATGTGTGAAAGGACTAAACCAGTGGCGGTATAGTTCTTCCGATGTGAACAACGATCTATTCAAAGGTTATCGAAAAGGAAATCCAGAAGAGAAGATCAATGAGTATGCTGCAGGTCTCTCATCTCACAATGATATTTCTTTAGATAGTTGTGTTCTGTGTCTTACGTTTCCACTTTGTAGCTTTTGATTTCCAGAACACAGATAGGAACAGACTCAATGTTAATGTTTGGTACAACTCTACCTACAAGAACAATACAGTGATTCGGCCTATGGCTCTGATTCGAGTTCCTCGTTTAGTCAATCTGGTGCATATTTGCTCAGGCATATATATAGAGATATTATCATTTACTACAGAATCTGTAGTTCATAATTTATTGTGTTTATTTTTTCTAGGCATCTAGTGCATATCTTGAGTTCCTAAAAGGTTCTCAGACAAAGATGCTCTTTGATTATATCAAAGAAATGCCCAAACCAGAGACCATATTGACCCTAGACATCACCTCCCTAATCGGTCCACTCTTCTTCACGTGGGTCATTATGCTATTATTCCCTGTAAGTCTTGGTCTTAAGATTGTCGCAATGAAACACATCCCTTCTCTCCGCTTTCTTTAAAGTTATCTGGATCGTATAGGTGATCTTAACAACACTGGTCTATGAGAAACAACAGAGGTTAAGAATCATGATGAAAATGCATGGACTTGGTGATGCTCCTTACTGGATAGTTTCATATATCTATTTTGTTCTTGTGTCGATTCTATACATGTTGTGCTTCGCACTATTTGGTTCAGCCATTGGTAACTATGCCACAAAATTCATTGAATTTGCTAATATATGTCTTTCTATGTTCATTCTCAGTTCGTGTCAAGAACTTCTTGATTCTTTTACTTTTCTTGCAGGGCTAAACTTCTTCAGCCTTAATGACTATAGTATCCAGCTTGTGTTCTTCCTGATTAGCATAAATCTTCAAATAACCGTCGCTTTCTTAGCATCTGCAATGTTTTCAGATGTTAAAACTGCTACAGGTACAGTATCATCTTGGTTTTGATTCAAGATTCGTTAAACAAACGATGAACACAGTTTTAAAATTTTTGTTTCTAAATCATTCAGTTATAGCATACATATATGTGTTTGGAACTGGACTGCTAGGAATATTTCTTTTCCAATTCTTCTTGGAAGATCCTCTTTTCCCAAGTAAGCTCTTTTACCCTCATTCAGACATTTGCTAGTAGTCCAATCAAAGCAAGGTTTATAATTTGATTCCTGTGATTTTCTCTAGGAGGATGGATCATTGCAATGGAGTTATACCCTGGATTTTCCTTGTACCGTGGGCTATATGAGTTATCACAGTCTGCGTTTGCGGCAAACTACCGTGGAGTTAATGGAATGAGATGGAGAGATTTTGGGGATGGAATGAAAGAAGTGACTTGTATCATGCTCATTGAGTGGCTTCTATTTCTTGTTTCAGCGTTTTACATTGATCAAATCACTTACTCTAATAAACATCCATTGTTCTTCCTGCAAAGCCCTTCAACGAAGAAACAACATCACTCCTCTAGCAAACAGATTTCCAAAGTTGTCTTCGAAATGGAGAGACCGGATGTGTGCAAAGAGGTAAACAGAGAAGAGATCAAGGTCTGGTTTCAATATTGACAATGCTGACTTCAGATTGTTATGGTGTCAGAGGGAGAATGTAGAGCAGTATCTACTTGAATCAACTGGAAACTGCACGGTTTTATGCAATAATCTGAAGAAGGTATACTCAGGTAAGGATGGGAACCCTCCGAAACTCGCCGTAAGAGGATTATCACTTGCTTTGACTCAAGGAGAATGTTTTGGCATGCTTGGCCCTAATGGAGCTGGCAAAACCTCTTTCATTAACATGGTCTGTTAGATTCATATATTTATTGATCCTTTGTCTAAGAAACTCCCCTGTTCAGCCAATCTCTATGGCATTCTAATGTTATGTGTAGATGACCGGAATCATTAAACCATCATCTGGAACAGCATTCGTCCAAGGTCTTGACATTTTGACCGACATGGATAGGATATATACAACAATTGGAGTTTGTCCACAACACGAGTAATCTATAAATATAATGTGAATCTTCTTTTTTAGAGGTTACACTGATTCTTAGTTCATTTCATTTTCCAGTCTGCTGTGGGAAAAATTGAGTGGAAGGGAGCATCTACTTTTCTATGGAAGGCTCAAGAATCTCAAAGGTTCTGTGTTAACACAAGTAAGTTTATTTTTTTCTTTTGATTTGGTTTGTGGTTGACTTGTGTGTACAGAAACTTAAACAACCAGAGAGTCTTCTTCCCTTTTAGGCTGTTGAAGAGTCACTTCACAGTGTGAACCTTTTTCATGGAGGACATGGCGACAAACAGGTCAGAAGATACAGTGGAGGGATGAAGAGACGGCTAAGCGTCGCCATTTCTCTTATTGGAAACCCTAAAGTAACTTGAAACCTCACTTCATATCTAAAGATCTATTATATGTCCTTTAACTTCTTAGATGTAACACAGTCTTTTGAGGAACTTTGTCAAGGTTGTTTACATGGATGAGCCAAGTACTGGGCTTGATCCAGCCTCGAGGAAAAGTTTATGGGACGTAGTGAAACGTGCTAAGCGAAAAGGGGCGATAATACTCACCAGTAGAGTCATCTTTCTTGTTATCTCCATTGTCCGTCTGCCTCATATATTTTTATTGTCTTCTCCATTAGCTTTGGTTATATGTTTCAGCACACTCAATGGAAGAAGCTGAGGTTTTATGTGATCGTCTTGGAATTTTTGTCAATGGAAGTTTGCAATGCATAGGCAATCCTAAGGAGGTAAAACTAAAATACATGCTTTACTTATTAACAACCAATATTCATAATATGAAATTGATCTATCGACAAACATCAGAAAATCTAGAGAAGAAAGTTCTAACTGAAAAACTAATCACAGTTGAAGGGTCGATATGGAGGATCCTATGTATTGACTATAACAACCTCAGAGGAATACGAGCAAGAAGTGGAGAAAGTAGTGCATAACATCTCCAAGAATGCAAAGAAGATATATCGAACCTTGGGGACTCAAAAGTTTGAGCTGCCAAAAAAGGAGACAAAGATCGCTGAGGTGTTTCAGGCTGTGGAGAAGGCAAAGAAGATGTTCCCGGTGGTTGCTTGGGGACTTGCAGACACAACGCTTGAAGATGTGTTTGTAAAGGTTGCTCAAACTTCTTAATTACGCACTCTTTCTATATATTTTCTTTTACTTTTTCCTTCATTTTCACTTCTGTTTACGTGTTATAAATTAATAATATTCTCATGTTTATTTGTAATTTGAAATGTAAAAAAAACAATAAAAATATCTGGCCCAAACTGATTGTGAAGATATGATATGGTTTTCAAGGTATGTAATGCCCCGACCGCCCACGGCTAATGAGCCACTCACGTCCGCTCTCTCGGTCCGTAGGTCCCATCATGTTTCAATGGTCGGTGCGTACATTTTTCAAGGCTCGAAATCATTGTTTACTGACCGTGCAATCACTACCCCACTTTTCCCCATGTTTTAGTCTTACTCGCACGGTATTGCGAATCACTTCTCGATAAGTCAACCATCCTTTCACTACTTCAGACCAAGCACGCTTAACCATGAAGTTTTAAACAGATGTGTGACGGAAAAGGTAAGTCAATTTTGGTGACATAGGTAGTCAAATCAATTCTCTTAAGCTTTTTTTATATATTACACCTCGGGATGTTACAGTTCACCCCCTCTCAAAGAACACAATGTCCTCGTTGCGCCCCACAACAGATCTCAAGACACCTCTCAGGTCATAACCGAGATGACTAACTAGCTCTGGTACCACTTGTTGGGGTCATAACCGAGATGACTAACTAGCTCTGATACCACTTGTAATGCTCCAACCATCCACGGCTAATGGGTCACCTGATGTGCCTCAGTACATGGATCAGTATATGGAAGCAGCTCAGGACGAAGATTAGGACGATCAGATTATTTCAATAGAGGTTCGCTCATTGGACCGTGCTGGACAGACTGATACCGGATCAACCCGCGTACGTCCGGAAAGGAGCTAAGGCTGGAACCATGACCTGACGACCGAACTGACCGTACCACATACCGTCTTTCCAGATCAACTCGCCAAGTTAAGAGTGATGGTCGAGCCAAAACCAACTTCGATCGAGAGGAATCCGACTTGAACCATAGTTTCTCTCTCTTGACCTGTTTGGTTTGTACCGCATGTATCGACGGACGTGCTGATAGACTGGCCGACGAGTTTGATCAGTACATGGACTTTTCTCATCAGAATTTCTCTAAGCCAAGAATCCTGAAGCTTTCGGATGATTTATCCCATATTTGGATCAGTTTCCTTCATGAAAATTTTCCATCCGACATGCGTACTGCTCATTACCGCAGGTCATGCATTAGGATACATCAAACCTAGACAAAAGTTGGCAAAGGGTCATCTAAGGACCAGGCTTTGTTCGGATGAACCTGGACAGTAGACGAGAGGTCACATCGACTAGAACTTGAACCGAAGAGTCATTTGACTAATTCTAGTCTTTGTTGTTTTCCTAGGTGTGATTTTTCACAAAGATTCTAGGACTTTTCATATGCTTTTACTACTATAAATATGTAATCCTTTCCAGCAATAAGATCATTCAATTTTCCCCTTAAACTTTAGATTTTTACTCTTTGTTCTTCGTGTTAGAACATTTCTTGTTTCTTGGTGTGGTTAGCTCCAAGCAAACTCATCTTTCTCGTTGGATTTGTGCGTCACATCAAGCAACGGATCGAGTTTGCCTTTTTTTGCACATGTGCGTCATATCAGGCAACAACTTGGCTCGGGAATATCAGTAGCCATTCCGCAACTACTGTGTGACCCTTCATTCCATCAGTTCTCCATCGGAGATCATATCCAAATACCTTACCGGTCGAGTGATCCTTCTTAAGGCGTATCAAAGTGGTATCAGAGCCACTCTTCCAGTATTTTCATTTTCATCTTTCTCATCTTCCATATTTTCTTCAAACACTTCTTCTTTTACCTTCCTTAAATCTCCTCATTACCATCCACAATTTAAAAAAAAAATATCTACGATTTTTAAAAAAAAAGATTCAAAGTTTGATTTGTAGATTGGTGGTGGAAGAGAAAGCCTGTTGGCTGAGGAGAAATCAAGCCTTTGAGGTGGTTAAGTCGGATTTCAAAATCAAAAACTTCTTATCTTTATATCTTGAGAAAATTCCCTTGTTTACTTGGATATGCCCATTGAGATCCCTTGATTTGCTCTCTTAGAACCTTGAGTAAAAACTCGTGAATGATCACCAAAATCTGAGAGAAACACGTGTGTGGGTGAGGATAAAAACTTGAGTGTGTAAGGTCTTTTACTTAACTTTTGTGTTTAAGCATTTTCAGGAAACCATGAGTATTGAGGAAGAAAGAGACCGACCCAGAAACTCAGTTGCTGGATTGTCTAACTTGCAAATGCGTGCTTTGAATTATTCCATGACTAACTTTATGAATGCAGGTCGAGATCAGATCCATCAAAGGCTTGATGAGCTTCAAGCCAGCCAACATACTCGTCCTAGAACCAGAGTAAGGAGAGATCGCCCAAGGAGGCACAACTAGTCCGATGATGAGATCCAAGAGGAGGATTCCCAAGAGGACGATGGTCGATCTATCAACCGACCTAGGAGAATTCTTAGAAATCGAGATCAAGGTGATATCAATCCATTTGCTAGAAATGATCATGTTGATGATAGCTTAGGAGGATTGAAATTTAAAATTCCAACTTTTGATGGTAAAAACGATCTTGATTCTTTCCTTGAATGAAAAAGAAAGATTGAACTTGTCTTTGATTGTTAAACTTTTTTGAGCTTAAGAAGGCTATGTTGGCAGCAATCGAGTTTACTGGCTGTGCTATTAATTGGTATGATCAAGTTGTGACTCACAAGAGGAGAACATGTGAAAGACCGATAACTTCATGGGATAAGCTTACCATGCTGATGAGAAGACAATTTGTGCCTACTCAATACCACCATGATCTACAGCAGAAAATCAGACGCTTGCTTCAAGGAACCAAATCGGTGGAGGACTATTACCAAGTGATGGAGATCTTGATGATCAAGGCGGATGTAGATGATCCTTTAGATGCCACCGTGGCCATATTTCTTTCAGGTCTCAACCGTGAAATCCAAAATCGGATGGAACTTCAAGATTATGGAAGTGTGGAGCAGATGTTACACAAGGCTATTCTAATTGAGCAACAAGTCAAAAGAAAGAATTAATCAAAACCAGCTTTTGTTCCTAAATCGGCCTTTGCTCCTAAGCCAAGCTATGAAGACAAAGGCATGTCTTCTTCCACAACAAATACTTCTTTTAAAACTGATGTTCATGTTCGTGTTGACAAAGGAAAGGCAGTTGAGACTCCTAACCGTGCAAGAGACATTAGGTGCTTCAAGTGTCAAGGACTAGGACACTATGCAAACAAATTTCTGAACCAAAGAGTGATGATTCTCATGGAGAATGGGGAGGTTGAGTCCAAGGATGAAAAGGAGGACAAGGAGGATCTTGGTCTAATCTTTGATGAGTAACAAGAATCTTTCGATTACCCACATCATGGACCCCTACTTGTTGCTAGGAAGACCTTGGATGATCCCATCTTTGATGAGAAGTTCGACCACACGTTCGATGACTTGGCTTTGATGCTGGTACTTGTCCGATCTTTGATGAAGAGGAAAACTTTGACTATCCATATTATGGTCCCCTCCTTTTTACTAGGAGATCTTTGAGTGTGCAACCCAAAATCAACGAAAAAGAACAAAGGGAGAATCTCTTTCATTCTCGTTGTTTAGTTTCTGAAAAAGTTTGTTCTCTGATTATTGATGGAGGTAGTTGCAGTACTGTCGCCAGTGAAACCCTTGTAAGGAAACTTAGGCTTGTTACTCGGCCCCTCTCTCGTCCTTTCAGGTTAGAATGGCTAAATGAGGCTGGTGAGCAGTACGTGAAGGAGCAAGTCACAGTCCCCCTTACCATTGGCCGCTATGAGGACGAGATCATTTGCAACGTTCTTCCCAAGGACGCTTGTCACATTCTCTTGGGCCGACCCTGGCAATTTGATAAGAAAGTTGTGCATGATGGGTTCACAAACCGACACTCCTTTGATCATAAAGGAAAGAAGATTACGATGAATCCTTTGACACCTTTGGAGTACATCAAGATCAGATCCAACTCAAGAAGAACCGTGACAAAGAGTCTAATCCAGAGGAACCTGAGACATCCAAAAGAAACTCCAACTTCTTTATCAAAGAAAGTCAGCTCAGAAAGTCACTCTACTCTCAAAAGCCATTTCTTTTTACTTGTGTACAAAGAATCTCTTATTGCTTCTTCTTCTGACCTTGCACCGGAGATTCCGAGTGAATTATTAGATGTTTTGTAGGAATTTTATGATGTTTTTCCAGATGAGAATCCCAAAGGATTGCCACCAGTGAGAGGCATTTAGCATCAAATCGATTTCATCCCGAATGCGTCTTTACCAAACCGACCAGCATACCGCACCAACCCCGTGGAAACAAAAGAACTTCAGAAGCAGACTGTGAGCTACTTGAGAAGGGCTACATCAGGGAAAGCCTTAGTCCTTGTGTCATACCCGTCCTCTTTGTTCCTAAAAAGGATGGTTCTTGGTGGATGTGTGTGGACTGTCGTGTCATCAACAATATAACGGTAAAATATAGGCATCCCATTTCTGGGCTTGATGACATGCTAGATGAGCTTCATGGTTCTTATGTGTTCTCTAAAATTGATTTTGAAAAGTGTCTATCACCAGATTAGGATGAAAGATGGTGATGAATGGAAAACTTCATTTAAAACAAAGCTAGGATTGTATGAGTGGCTTGTCATGCTATTTGGTCTTACTAATGCACCTAGCACTTTCATGCATTTGATGAATCATATCTTGAGATCGTTCATTGGCCATTTTGTAGTCGTTTACTTTGATGACATTCTTATCTACAGCAAGAACCTCCATAATCATAAGATGCATTTGAAATTTGTTCTTGAAGTTCTTAGGAAAGAAAGACTTTTTGCAATATTGGTAAATGCTCTTTTGGAACAGATAACCTAGTGTTCTTAGGTTTTGTTGTAGGTGTTGATGGCCTTAGAGAGGATGAGGAAAAGGTCAAAGCAATCCGAGACTGGCCTAGTCCAACGACCGTGGGCGAAGTGAGGAGCTTCCATGGTCTTGCTGGTTTCTATAGCAGGTTTTTTTATAACTTCAGTACCATTGCAGCCCCACTCACTGAAGTGATGAAGAAGAATGTCGGTTTCAAGTGGGAACAAGCTCAAGAAGAGGAATTCAGGATTTGCATTTCAGATTCTCAAAGAGAATTTGACCCAAGCTCCTTTACTTCTCCTGCCTGATTTTCCTAAAACTTTTGAGATCGAATGTGATGCCTTGGGTGTTGGTGTTGGTGCCGTTTTAATGCAGGATAGGAAAACCATTGCTTACTTCAGTGAGAAGCTTGGAGGCGCCACACTCAATTACCCCACTTACGATCAGGAGCTGTACGCTTTGGTAAGAGCTCTTCAAACGTGGCAACACTACCTTTGGCCAAAGGAGTTCGTTATCCACACGGACCATTAGTCTTTGAAGCATCTTAAAGGCCAACAAAAGCTGAACAAAAGACATGCAAGTTGGGTCGAGTTCACTGAGACATTTCCTTATGTCATCAAGTACAAACAAGGTAAGGAAAATTTGGTGGCTGATTCTTTGTATAGAAGGTATGTACTTCTCTCAGATCTTGAGACAAAGTTGCTTGGGTTTGAATTCATCAAGGATTTATATGCAACTGATTCAGATTTCAAGGAGGTTTTTAGAAAATGTTCCAAGGCGGCTTATGGGAAGTATTATAAAACTTCTGGATTTTTATTCTTTGATAACCGCTTGTGTGTGTCCCAATGTTCTTTGAGGAAGTTGTTTCTTAGGGAAGCACATGGAGGAGGCCTTGTGAGATATTTTGGAGTCAAGAAAAATACACAAGGTTGTGTATGAGTATTTCTATTGGCCGAGTTTGATGAAGGATGTGGAACGGATCTGTGGTCGTTGTGTGGTTTGCAAAAAAGCCAGTCTAAAATTAAAAACCAAGGTTTGTACTCAGCTCTTCCCATTTCTTCTCATCCGTGGGTTGATAAATCCATGGAATTTGTTCTGGGATTGCCTAGGTTTAAATATGGTAGGGATTCTATCTTTGTGGTGGTTGATAGATTCTCTAAAATGGCTCATTTCATACCTTGTCATAAGACTGATGCTTCTGTGCAAGTTGCTGATTTATTCTTTAAAGACATTGTTAAGTTGCACGGTATGCCTAAGACCATAGTTTCTGATCGAGACGCTAAGTTTCTTAGTTATTTCTAGAAAACTTTGTGGTCTAAGATATGTACTAGATTGATGTTTTCCACCACTTTTCATCCTCAAACTGATGGTTAAACTGAGGTTGTAAATCGAACCTTGTCCGCATTGCTTAGATCGTTGGTTAAAAAGAAGCTTAGACATTGGGAAGAATGCTTGCCTCATGTTGAATTTGATTACAATCCTTCCATGCATTCTTCTAATAAGTTTTCGCCATTTGAGGTTGTTTACGGTTTCAATCACTTATCTCCACTTGATCTTTTGCATTTGATCTTTTGCATTTACCTTTGAGTGAAAGAGTGAGTACTTATGGCGAAGGAAAGGCGGACACAATTCAGAAGTTGCATGAGAAAGTTTGTGACAACATCAAAGCCAAAAACCGAGGTTTACACAAGAAAAGCAAACAAGAAGAAAAAGAAGGTTGTTTTTGAAGAAGGTGATGTTGTTTGGGTTCACCTAAGAATTGAACATTTTCCTGAAGAAAGAAAGTCCAAACTTATGCCTAGGGTCGATGGTCCTTTACAGATACTTAGGAAAATCCATGACAATGCTTATCAGCTCGATTTGCAAGATAAGTATGACATCTCTTCAAGCTTTAATATTTTTGATTTATCTTTTTTTTCTTGCATATGATCTTGATTTGTGGACAAATCCTTTGGAAAAGAGAGGAAATGATGTGCCTCAGTACATGGATCAGTACATGGAAGCAGCTCAGGATGGAGATCAGGACGATCAAATTATTTCAACTAAGGTTCGCTCATTCGACCGTATTGGACAGACTGATCGAACCGTGTACATGATTTAAACCGCGTACGTCCAGAAAGGAGCTAAGGCTGGAACCACGACCTGACGACCGAACTGACCGTACCACAGAACGTCTTTCCTGATCAACTCGCCAAGCTAAGAGTGATGGTCAAGCCATAACCAACTTCGATCGAGAGAAATCCGACATGGACCATAGTTTCTCTCTCTTGACCCGTTTGGTGTGTACCGTATGTCCCGACGGACACACTGATGGACTGACCGACGATTTCGATCAGTACATGGACTTTTCTCATCAGAATTTTTCTAAGGCAAAAATCCTGAAGCTTTCGGATGATTTATCTCATATTTGGATCAGTTCCGTTCATGAAAATTTTCCATCCGACTATCCGATGTGCGTATTGCTCATTATCGCGGGTCATGCATCATGATACATCGAACCTACAACAAAAGTAGGCAAAGGGTCATCTAAGGACCAGGCTAGGTTCAAATGAACCTTGACAGTAGGCGAGGGGTCACATCGACCAGAACTTGAATCGAAGAGTCATTTGACTAATTCTAGTCTTTGTTGTTTTCCTAGGTGTGTTTTCCACAAAGATTCTAGGTCTTTTCATATGTTTTTACTACTATAAATATGTAATCCTCTCCAGCAATAAGATCATTCTATTCTTCCCTTAAAATTTTGAGTTTTACTCTTTGTTCTTCGTGTTAGAACATTTCTTTTTTCTTGGTGTGGTTAACTCCAAACAAACTCCTTTTTCTCGTTGGACTTGTGCGTCACATCAAGCTAACAGATCGAGTTTGCGTTTTTGTTGGACCTGTACGTCATATCAAGCAACAACTTGGCTCATGAATATCAGTAACCATTTCGTAACAACTGTGCGATCCTTCATTCCATCAGTTTTCCATCGAAGATCATATCCAAATATATCCTTCTTAAGGCGTATCACCACCCACTCCTGCTCTCTTGAACACTTCTCAACACTTCTTAGATCTGTAGTCTCTCCTTTCTAGCTTTCTTTAAGCTCTTCTCTCTTTTCAAAAAAAATAAATCTAGAAACAGTTCAACTCGCATCTCCTCGTCTCCGTCACACCTCGCTCTCTCTCTCGTCTCTGGTTGCAAGGAGCAGCAGCATCGAAGGCGGCGGCATCGAATCCCGAGATTCTATCCAATTAGCGGAAACGAAGAAGACAGAGGAAGAGGACGAGTGATCAGATCCCGAGCTTCTCTACCATATGGCGTCCATTGCTGCTAAGCTGTATAGATCGTCTTCACCTCAGGACCCTAGCATATATGAATCGTTGTAGCTGAGTTTCTCATCTGATTGCATGTGATTGTTTTGGTGGCAGATGGTGTTAGTCTTCTAGTGTTGTTGCTTGGTATGAATCCCTTATCTGGGACACTACATCAACTACGTTCTCAGTTCCTCTCTCATATATAAGTGTCTTTCTGGCGAGTTTTATCTGTGAATGATTTCGGTTTATTTTCTCAGTTCTGTTTTTTTCAACTTATGTGTTTTTTTTCTTCAGCTTCAGATATATTGACTGGGAACCAGAAGAACACTACAGTGATTGATCATAATACTATTTCTCTATCTCTGTCTGATGAATCTAAGAGTACTGCTCTCAGTGATTCAGTTGATAACTCACCCCAGGTTAGGACTCAGATTTGAATGATGAATCTTGCCTATAAGGGTTTCTGAAAAGTTAGTTTCATTGTAAAATTAAAGGGCTTTTTGTCTTTTTTTTTGTGTTTAGGTTAGAGCTGTAAGTGATGAAAGTGTTGAACGTTCTAGTCTGTTGGAAGTGGTCGTGGACTGGTAGGTTTCTGAGAAGTAGTGTTGGGAGTGGTCGTGGACTGGTAATAGGTCCACACAATAACAAGAAGAAAGAAGGATCCAGAATTCATCAAGAACATCTCCTGTTCGTTTTTTAGTTTCATTTTTGCATTAGGGAGATTAATACTTTTGATTTTTGAAACTGGAAAGTTCTTGTCTTCATAGCTAAAATGTCAATCTGTTTTGTACCCTATTTAAAAACTTGGAGAGATGGTTACGATAGTGTATGGAAATGTTACATGATAAAACTAAATCTAATACTAATAACAAATTAGAAAAAGAAACAAAAATAATATTTTTTACCTCAAGATCTAAACCTTAAACATGCCCTAAATTCCAACATCCAACACTTATGATAAATTTCAAAATGAACATTTGTAGAAATTAATAACTAAAGCAAACATATATTACTTTAAAAAATGAATTACAACATGTTTTTTCAAACTTAATGTCATACCTTTTATCTATCTAAAATTATATACTTAATTCAAATTTCCAAAACCATAATTCTTTACCCTAAACTCTACTAAAAATATATATATATATTAATATTTTAGTTAATATATATAATAGTTTAGGGGTTTATATATATAGTGTGATATTACGATATAGAGTTTGGTGTACTTTAAACCCAAAACCCCAAAATCTAACCCCAAACCTTATATCATACTTCAAATTTTAAACTCTAAACTCTAGAATTTATTTTTTCACAATTCACTTGCAAATCTTAAAATCCAAACTTCAAACACTATACTCCAAACTTAAACTTTATACCCCAAACCATAAAATCTAAACATGAAACCAAATAAATTATAATCCCAACAAAAATTCATTAAAAAGAAATCCTAAACTATAGACATAAATCTTAAAACTCTAATATTTTTCATACCATAACCTGAAATTGTAAATTTAAACTCATTTTTTTCCTTTTAATCTTAATTAAATAGCTCTACACTCAAATCTTAAATCTTAAAAATAGCTCTACACTCAAATTTATTCCCAATTTCAAAAACTTAAAACTTAAAATTTAAATTAACTTAAAACTTAAAATTTAAATCAAAAACTAAAAAATATAAATTTTGAATAAAACATTACTTTAAAAATATAAACACAAGAAAAAAATCATCAAATAATGAAGTACAAGAGAATAATAAAAATAAAAAAGAAAGACAAAATTTTCTTGGCCAATGAGATCTATACACTGATCACCTTCTCAGATGAGGTGACGGAGAATCTCTGATGGCTGTAGCAGACGACTCGATAGAAGTCAACTCCAGTGACTAGGTGATGGGACGAAAGCACTGTGGAGGCAGATGCTGTGGAAGCTGGAGGCTAGAGGCGGAGGCTAAGTTTAGGTTTAGGTTAATTATTTTTTGGTTAATTATGTTGTGGTTTAATGTTCTAACTAGGTGGCATAAACAAATTTAAATTATGGATTAAGTAGTACAAAATTTTAGTTGTAACGAATTTTATATCATAAGACTACCGTCTTTGGGAGAAAGCATCAGACACAAGAAAATGTTGGAGCTTGAATTTTACACGGACAAGATTGAACAAAGTAACTTCAGTATCAAGAGGTAGTCGTTCTGGTATGCATAATTGCAATGTCCCAAAATAGTTTGTGTGTTTAAAAAGATTTTTTTTTGGAACGGAATAGGAGAACCAACCTTCAGCTTCAAATTATGTCAAATCATATCAAATAAAGATTTACATCCATCTTACGGAGACACATAATAGGAGGACCAACCTTGAGCTTTAAATTATGTCTAGGCAGTCCAGCCACTTTATCACTGTTCAAAAACTCTGCAGGATATACAACATTTTCTTCTACGTCAACATCGGATGGGATAATACTGTCAGAGCTAAGGTAAACCTTCTCTTCACCTGAAAGCATATGTAAATCATTTTCTTTAGTGACATGTAAAAAGTTACTGGAATATAAGAGTAAACACAAAAACATGTTACCTGGCAACTGCGAATGCATGTAATCATTTATTTTATCTACTTCATCATTTGTGGGAGTCAGAATGGCTCGATATCTATACAAATCCTTATCTCTTGAGATTTGAAAAACTTGCCCATAAACCTCTTTTGTCATTGTCTCAATAGGATCTTCTCTACTGTTTTTTATCAGCAAATGAGAAGGGATGTCAATCTCAAGCTTTAGCAGTAACGGGTTGTAACATTCTGAAAGGGCGCCCTAAAAAGGTTGATACTTGGTGCTGGAGAAACGTTTGTGATAGATGACATTTGTGTTATATTCCCCCTAGGAGTATTCTCTTTGTCATTGGTACCTATGTTTACACAGGGAGCGGACAAATACAAAAATTAATCAACTATCACTTGAGAATGTTATGGAAAGAGAGTTGAAAGATACAATTCGTAGACAATTGTAAAATTTATAACTTGCCATGTTTTCATTAGAACGATTAGGTATCATTCTTTGTATTCAGTAGTACGAAATTGAAAAATTTCTAAAGGTTTTTATTTATTTTCAGTTTAACATACCCATTTTTTTTTCCTCTTGTCTATTCCGAGTGTCTTTAGACACTGGACTACTTCTCTTCATGCGTCAAACTCTAAATCGATTGCTTCTATTTTCAGTAAGAACAAAACACTACCTATAGATTTTGTCGAATACAGTTACAAAAAAGGTTTCAATAAACGTATATAGTTTGTAATAAAATTGAAGGAATAGAGTTCAGAAGCCGATCTCTTCGACAAAATACAATAGAGCTCGATTCATGACCATTAGGTTATAGAATCTAGAAAATATACGTACAATCCTTTGTTGCCAAAAAAAAATCCTTATTAAATTCTAACCATGTATCTATTCCTTGCGCATGTGAATATGATATTTATTGGAAAACAGTTGACATTGATATAATCTCCATACTATCTTCTTTTACATTGCACCTCTATTTATTATGTTTTTTTTGTAAGTTTAACATATATAGAACCACCTTATTTTATCACCTTAGATATATAATTATATACTATATGTTAGTGATTAGTTTTAAAATTAAAAGTTTTACAGAATAAACTTGCTATGATGTCGAAAAAAAGCGGTAAAGGAGTTGTTCTACATAACCAAGCAAATACCACCTTATTTTTCATTCTGATAAGTATAAAACCCAAAAGAGAGACAATGGAAAACATAATTAAATTTGAAAAAAAAACAAAGACAAATCATTGCTTAAACACTTCCACTTTCACGTGCACAATGGACTTCAACTTTCTTGCTTCATTTTGGATTACCATCCCCACTTATAATACTCAATCCTCTTCGGAATCATAATCATGAAATATCACAACATGTGGCTGCATTAATAAGTTAATATTTGGTTAGAATATACACTGCACATAAATAATTTTGGGTTATCTGTAAAAACGAATATTACATGCGGATCAAAGTGTTGATCTGCATCGTCAACCACATAATCAACAACATATGCTGAATTTTGTTCGTTTTGACCATAAGATCCGATAGTAATCATGAATAGAACTTTCATCCCAAGTAAATCAGTTAGAGATTGAGGTAGAAAATGTGGATTTTTCTGTAAAACATATTTAAATTTTACAATGTAAGATAGAAATAATATTTTCTTAAATCGCTCAATTAAAAATTAAGAAAATACTTCAGCAGCATCTTGGACTAACTCAAATGCAGGTCTCCTAATTAGCTTCTACGCAATATTGTTGAAAAGCAAAAACTTGGCTTCAACTTTTGATTCATCACTAACACGTACAACCAAGTAGTAACTAAATAACCCACATAATTTAATTAGTATATGAACTGATAATAATATGAAATTAGAAAGGTAGCAAGATTAATGTATATAAACGACCATACCGGTGAATACCATGTTGAAAATCCTTTTCACATCTTTTGCAATTGTATAGAGGGTTTTGTTGAAGATTTTGCACGTTTTCCTCAAAACCATCTCCTTGTGTGACCATTTTTCTTGTGCAAAAAATGCAGGCCGTATAGAACCATGGTTTTTCCAAATCAATGGCTTCAATTTTAGTAACAACCATACACTTTCTAGCCTATTTTAAACCATTTAAATGCCAATACATTTTTTAGTAAAACCATATTTTAATTAGTTTTTTATTTAACAAAAGAAAACGTATGGGTACATATAAAAATACCAAAATATTTACTGATTTTGCTTCAATAATTTCAGATTTTGTTTTCTTCATGCTTGCCATTGCTTCAGGAATACTGTGTTATGACAGATAACTAAACCTTCACACTCGATTTGTATAGCATAATGATAGAGAAGATAGAGAGTGGAGATTTTAACCTTTTTGTGCTCGATATGATCTATAAAATTTCGATTATATATTAGGTTTATTTATAAGAGCATATGAGATAAATATGTTATGTAAATATATAGTTTGAGCAACAAAATATTCGTATCCGTATTAAAAAGGACATGAGTAATGTTCATGTAAATTCTCATTTACTTTTATTAGAATTTATTTCTAAATAAATATGTCTTGATAAACTTGTTCAAATGCTTTAAGAAATTTCCTAATGTAAGAAATATCGGTTTCATTGTTACCATTTAATATTGCGGTTGATTTGTTTGGCCGAGAAAATATCTTCATTCTAAGATTATGGAAATCCGATTTTGGTCGAGTTGATATTTTACTTTTATATTTTTTTATTAAGAAACCATAAGAATCCAAAATATCTTTGCTTTGAAATTTAACTAATAATGTATAAGTTTTTGTTAATGTTTTGGATAAAGCTAATAAAAACTATTCAGTTAACAATCGTCAAAAGAAAATACCTACATGAACTAAATGAATCCCTTGATTTTTGTTTCAATATTTGTATCTAAATTCTTATATTATTATCTTTCACAATGGATATTCAAAATAACAAATGATTTAGGTTTTTCACACTTTTTAATAAAACACATTAAAATTTAACTAATAATGCATAGTTTTTGTAACTTTATATTTCTTATATTTCTAAAGTAATAAGACTTCAAAACATGCAATTAATATTTTTGAAAAATACAATTTTTCATTATTAGTTGACAAAAAATGCATTGTAAATATTAAAAAATATATTATTTTGAAAAAAAAATTCTCTAAAATATAGTATATCTTTTTCGTAACAGAGAGAGTAATTAGTAAAGCACAAGCCTAAAGAGATGTTCATAACGGTGAGGAATCCCAAAGATGATCGTGTGCCTAATTAAATGCATTCCCTCAAATTAAAGTATTAAACATCCGACTATATGTTAAAATATAATTAAAAACAGTGTCTTACTCGTTTTCTTGTGTACCAAGAAAAGCAACGGAAAGCCTTAATTTAATGGTAGCAGCTAAGCAACACACACATCAACAGACAACACTCATTCTTAGATAGACTTGTTTCAATTTGAGTGGGTAGATGCTGTCTTCTCTAAATAATGATTTGTGATACTACTGGCAGATGGTTACAACATAGTTTTTACCGTTGCAGTTTAAGCTTCTGTCGTTTTGACAATCACATAGATAGAACTAAGAGCAGTTATTTGGTATCAATGCTTAGATGTATCAACCAGTACATTTCTGGATCTTGTGTAATATACTATGACGTAGAGTGTGTTCTACGGTTTCAAACAATGACATTTCCCAGATGAGTTATCATTACTTTGGCACGCCTTATATTGCTGTAGTATAGCACTTATGGAATGTTTAAAGTCTATATTATTTTGCATGTATGTTTTAATTTTATCTGTTTTCGCACATGGAACATTAGTATTCGAGCTTAGGTGTCTCTTAGAGGACTTTAATTTGAATTAGCACAGAGTTTAAAACAGCAACATCACAATTAGCTATGTCCATGATTCTTTGCTCTAAAGTCTCAACCATTTATGGTAACGTGCAGGGTGTGTGTGGATGCGACCGCTTCAGTAGTAGTTCGATCAGTGAAGTACTTAACGATTGTGAAGAAAGACGGATACAGAGGACTTTTAAGGGGATGGCTACCGAGGATGCTCTTCCATGCTCCTGCAGCAACAATCTGTTGGTCCACTTATGAAGGGGTCAAATCTTTCTTTCATGACTTCAATGGCGATCCAAACACTGCCTGAAAAAAAACACAAAAGGGTTAGGCATTCACACTCTTGAGGATCCTGTTTGTCTTTCTTTGTAAAAATTGTTTTGTTAGGTTTTCTATGATGTCATTTAGACAAATATTTTGTCCAGGTTTGTGTTGATGATGATGATGTCATCGAGAAATTTTGATTTGTACAAAACTATGGTTGTTTTCCTAACTTTTGATAATAATAATAATAATAATAATAATAATAATAATAATAATAATAATAATAATAATAATAATAATAATAATAATAATAACTACTTAACGATACATACATGCACGTTCTGGACTTTGCAAGGATACACAGACGTGCCTTCCGATTATGGACTTAGTAACTGAGACATGCCTTCCCATCATGGCCACGAGAGCTTTGGGTTTGCTCATCTCCACGACCGCATCTGAACATGGCCACAGATGATACAAACATAGCTAGATTCCAGGACCAAGACCTTGGGATCTCTCAGGCACCAGAGTTTCACTCGGGGATCATCACTCCTAACATCCTATTTTGGCAGTCCATGATTGCTGGTTCATTCGTTGCTTCTGTCGAAAGCATAGCCATGTCTCCTGTCTACACCGTGAGACGATATATACTCATTCGTTCCTTTCCACAAACACATGCTGGAATCTGTCAGGCTTTCCGACAAGAACCAGACTCTAATTACTTTGGACTGAGTAAATTGAGTAAACATGAAATCTTAAAATCCAGATCCCTTCGCTTGAATGGATTGACTTTGCTTCAGTTGTGCAAAAACGTTGTTACTTCCAAGCCTTTCCATCATCTTCCTCTCCAGAGTTTAGATACCTTCAACAAGCACCAGTGGTATCTACCACTAACTAAGGACATCACCTTCGCCTTTTTAAAAGGAACAGTATGCAGAGAACCCCAAGCATATATACAATAGCAACGAGAATATAACAAGGGGACGAAATAGACACTCTGCTGTCCGTTGAACGAATCGATCCGCGGAGCTGAAACGGGAGATTCCTCGGAAGATGATGATGCCACGCTCATTGTTCCTCCGCACACGGTTGCCAAAAAACAAAGATTAGCAGCGAGAGAGAGAGAGAGATGTTTATGGAGAGGAGGAGGACCGATATTTTCTTTAGACAATCACCATCTAACAACGCAGGTATAACAGATGGAAGCCATCTTCTGTACAATGCTCTTGGTCCTTCTTGACGCAGCACTGTCGATACTGCATGGACCATTCCTCTGTATTGAACTATATATATATATATATATATATATATACACAAATTGAAACTAATTATTACATGTATTAACTAATTATAAGGAAACTAATTATTATATGTATTAACTAATATTCTTGCGCAAGTAATTTATTTGTTATAAGGAAACTAATTATTACATGTATTAACTAATATTCTTGCGCAAGTAATTTATTTATTATAAGGAAATTAATTATTACATGTATTAACTAATATTCTTGCGCAAATAATTTATTAATTAATTATTTAAGTCATTTGGAAAGTGATGTTAATTGGTCATTAAATTATGTTTTCTCTTGCAATTAGTGAGATCGATGAATTAAATGGTGTGATCGATTTTAGTGATACTTTCCTATTATAGGGGGATCGATGAATTAAAAAATGATAAAGAAATTCTAAAAAATCGACCAATCAAATGTCTCAAATTATTCTGAGAAGCTCTGTATGATTGACATGTGGCAAATGTACTTCTCTTTTAATATATAAAGGGATTTTTTAATGTGTTCTTTAATTATTTGTATACTGATTTTAATTGATAAATAAAATAAAATTTTAATTACGAATTACTTTTTGATTTAATTTTAAATTATTTAATTATGAATTATGTTTTGGTTAATTGTGTTTAGTTGTAGTTTTTAGTTTTTTTTTAATTTAATTTGGTTTGGTTTAATAGATTTTTGGATAATTAAAAAAACAAATTAATATGTACCGAGTTTAATTTGTGGGGAACAAAAATCTTTTTCTCTCAGGCACGTTATACAAGGTGTGAAAGAGACATATTCCCACCTTGTTCCATGTTGTTGAGACCTGGTTTTGCTCCCCAAACAACTGGTTTCCGTCGCAGCTACCTGGTTTTCCACCGCAGCTACCGGAATTTTCAAAATTATTTTCAAAATTTTTGGTCGATCTGCTCTCTTGGTGCATTCCTCTTTGGATCCGGAAGCTTGATCCGGAAGCTTGCAAAGTCTTAAATCACATATCCAGCCTCCAAACATGAAGCTTCACAAATCCCCTGTTCAGAGCTTCTCGTGGGGTTGCGATTGTTCTACTACCCTGCTCGTTTTAGGGATTCTTACTGTCTGAGTGTAGTTTCTTCCTTCTCACCTTGGTTCCTTGGATTCTTGGTACTATCATCTTACCTCTTATTGAGGGTTTTTGAGCGGAGTGTTTTTTTTTGTGTCGAACTTGGCTTCCTCCAAACCAGTCCTCTTGTCATTATTATGGCTCGCAGATACTCAAGCCGAGAAAAAGAGAAGTAGATCTCTGACCCAACTCCTGGAAGTAGACTGCTCTAGCCTGATTGAAGAACACAAGTTCACTGTGATTGGACGTGTCACGAATGCAACAATGCATAACACAAGAGCTTTAGTCGACTTCTTCCTAGGGCATTAGCAGGTTGTCGGCTCCATTACTGGAAGGGCCCTTGGGCCACATCTTTTCCAATTTAAGTTTGACTCTGAGAAAGAACTTCAAGCAATACTCTCTAAGGCTCCATACCACTTCAAGAAGTGGATGATTATTCTCCAACGCTGGGAACCCATAGTCTCGAACCTCTTCCCAGAGACCTTACCGTTTTGGGTGACGATCCATGGTGTCCCTCTGCATTATTGGACAGACAAAGCTCTACGCATCATCGAAACTGAACTGGGACCAGTGGAAACTATAGACGCTGATAACTGCAGAATTCGAGTCATTGTTAATGATCTTAAACCTCTCCAGCGGTTTTTAGAGATTAGCTTATCGTCTGAATAAACGAAACAGATAGATGTTGAGTACGAGAAGCTAGAGAAACACTGCTTCATGTGTCTATCTCTCTCTCTCATGAAGAAGGCAGCCGTCCTACTAAACCGACCTCAACAGACTCCTCCTCTCAAGGCCTTGGTATCTCTAAAATGCGGATCCTTGATTGTATTGCAGAGAGCAGAAAACGCGCAGATAACAGGAAGCTCTCACATTTCTCTCCTTACGATAGAGGTTATGGAGACCCAAAAAACAACAGATGTTCTGATCACAACCCTCGAGAGCGATACCATAACAATAACGAGCGCCTTGGCTATCATGAAGGAAAAAGGGAAGACAAAAGAGAGGGTAACTACCATTCTCGACAATCCTCTGCAGAGGATAGAGAAGGCAATCTCTCCCATCAGCAAGCGACTGGGAAGCTCCCACCCACTCGAGAAAGCTCTTATGTCTCTGTCAGATCTCAAGAGATGCGCTCTGCTAACCCTATCTCGAAGAACTACTGGCGCCCTGTCTCAGTTGGCGGAACTGGAGTAGGAGGACAATCAAACTCCTTTCAGTCTCAAGTCTCGCATACTCCATCTCCAAAAACCCAACGGGAACCGATGATGCCAGACATGACTCTACCAGTATCCTCTCCACAAACTCCTCGTGTATCTAGTACTGCCGGGGAACGCCGGTCAGCGCTAAAACGCCTCTCTGGAGCACCAGCTAGAGTCACCTTACTCCACAATGGGATTGCAAACTCTGACTCTGGTCGCCTCCAGGAAGTGAACATACAATACTTGGAAGATGCTCTCCCTTACCAAACCCCACTAGAACTTATGAGACATTCTACCACGAAAATGGTTGGTGCTGGAAGTGTGCAACATCTAGAGGAAGAACATGGCGCTCCAATAAGAACTGTAAGTGAAGACAGAGCTCATGTCTCTCTCAGGCTTGGTCCCCTGCCCCCTGAGGAACCCCCCCCCCCCCAAAGTCTTACTAAAGCTTCAGGTAAAACAACTGCGAGGAAATCTACTCGTGCACCGGCAATTAGGTGTGTCAATAGAAGCCCACTCCAAGGAGTTAGCCTTCAAAAAAGAAAGGTTGCAAAGGTTCAAGGCTCACCTAAACTCAGACAGGTAGTAGACCCAAAGGACACAAAGACAAAAGGCAAAAGGAAAAACACCTGCCAAAGGAGGCAGATCTACTACTACACTGATTCCAGCAATCACTAAGAAGCGGGCGGATTTTCAAACCGCTCGAAGCTCTCTTCCTTAGCGAGTATGAGCTGGAACTGTCAGGGGATAAGGAACCCTCTTACAGTTCAACGCCTCAGGGAGATTTGATCTAAACTCTCTCCCGACATCATGTTCCTTATGGAGACAAAGAATCAAGATGAAGCTGTGTTCAACATGTACAGAGGTTCTGAGTACTCCCATCATTTTACTGGCCCTCCTGATGGGCTAAGTTGGGGTCTCGCTCTCTCGTGGAAATCTAATGTTCAGCTAGATGTTTTGTACTCCTCTCCAAAAATTATCGATACTTGTTTCACAATCCATAATAAAACCTTCTATGTTTCATATGTTTATGGCGCTCCAGACAGGAACAAAGAAACGATGCTTGGCTTATCACTGGTGACTTCAACGATCTCTTAAATAATTCAGAAAAAGTGGGAGGTCCTCCAAGATGGGAGGGTTCTTTTCTTTCCTTCTGAAGCTTTGTTACCCAACATGGGATTTGGGATCTTCAACATTCTGGAAAATCACTCTCTTGGAGAGGAACACGATACATGCATTTTATTCAATCTCGCCTTGGCAGGGCAATGGCTAATGTGGAGTGAAGTGAGATGTTCCCAACAGGTCGCTGTGAGTACCGCTGCTTTGAGGGCTCGACCATAGACTAGTGCTCACTCTCTTTGATTGTAATCTGCTGAAAAAGAAAAAAGGGATTTTTTGCTTTGATAGAAGGCTACGGGAGAAGCCAGAAATCAGAGCTATAGTGGAAGATACCTTGGGGGCACAACCAGATGCTTCAGTCCTTACTAAAATCTGTCAAGTGCGGTTAAAGGTTGTCAAATGGACAAAAATACAAAATCAGAACAGCAGAGAACTAATCCAGACCTCGCAAGAACAACTTGAAGCTGCTCTCTCTGATCTAAACCTGGACCCTGAACTCATTCTCTCGCTCCAAGGGATCTTGATTAAAGCCTATGCAGAGGAGGAAGAGTTTTGGCGTCAAATAAGCCGGATCCAATGGTTAAGTTGTGGTGACAAAAACTCATGCTTCTTTCACTCAGTCACTCGTGGGCGACGAGTTCTAAATAAATTTGTTCTCATTGAGGATGATACAGAAACTACTTTCTTTGAGGAAAAGCAGATAGCGCAAACCATAGCCTCCTTCTACCAAGACATCTTCTCGACCCGCTCAACAGGAGACTTGAGTGTTGTTCAATATGTTTTCACGCCTAAAGTTACACCGGAGATGAACCAGGCGCTTATTGCTGCTCCATCAGATCTGGAGATAAAAATGGCGGTTTTCTCAATTAATGTGGTAAATCTCCAGGCCCGATGGCTTCTCAGCCGGTTTCTATCAGTCCTTTTGGGACATTATTGGGCCTGGTGTCTCCAGAGACATCAGAGAATTCTTCACTTCCGGGGAACTACATAGGCGCCAAAATGAGACTCATGTGAGATTAATTCCCAAGGTAACAGGCCCTCGGAAGGTGGCAGATTACCGGCCAATTGCTCTATGTAATACACACTACAAGATCATTGCAAAAATCCTCACCAATCGTCTCCAGCCTCTACTGTCTCATCTTATTTCGAGACATATGTCTTCATTTGTGTCAGGAAGAGCCATATCCGACAATGTCCTCATCACACACGAGATCTTATACTATCTTCGTACGTTGACTGCTCGTCAAAGATGCTCAATGGCAGTGAAAACTGACATGAGCAAAGCTTATGATCGTATTGAATGGGATTTTATTAGAGAGGTTATGGAGCGGCTTGGTTTTCACAGTGTGTGGATTTCTTTGATTATGGATGTGTCTCCTCTGTCTCTTACTCCTTCCTTATCAATGGTGCACCTCAGGGCAGTGTCTCTCCCACTAGAGGGCTGAGGCAAGGAGACCCCTTTTTCCCATACCTCTTTATACTTTGCACGGAGGTACTTTCAGGCCTATGCAACCAAGCTCAGGCGAAAGGTGTCCTTACTGGAGTGAAAGTGGCTCGCTCGTGCCCGCCGATAAACCATCTCCTTTTTGCTGATGATACTATGTTCTTCTGCAGATCAGACCGGGCTAGCTGTGAAGCTCTTGTGTCGATCTTGAACAAGTATGAGCTAGCTTCAGGGCAATGCATTAATCGCAATAAATCTGCCATCACCTTCTCATCTAAGATGCTGCCAGGTACTAAACAA
This sequence comes from Moricandia moricandioides, assembly GCA_905132885.1. Taxonomy (NCBI): domain Eukaryota; kingdom Viridiplantae; phylum Streptophyta; class Magnoliopsida; order Brassicales; family Brassicaceae; genus Moricandia; species Moricandia moricandioides. Next base: position 98,866 of record CAJHQQ010000548.1, read on the forward strand.
AATGTTGAGTCAGCTCTTGGGATTGGACAAGAAGGAGGTATAGGAAAGTATCTCGGGTTACCGGAGCACTTTGGACGAAGGAAGCATGAAATATTTGCTTGTTTGGTGGATCGTATCAGGGAGAAGTCCCATGGCTGGACGACCAGGTTCTTATCGGGTGCTGGGAAACTGGTTTTATTAAAATCAGTACTGGCAGCGATGCCGTCATACACCATGTCATGCTTTAAGCTACCTCAGTCCCTTTTCAAGCAAATTCAATCTGTCTTGATCAGGTTTTGGTGGGATCTGAAACCAGAGCACAAAAGACTTACTGGGTCTCTTGGGACAAGCTTACACGACTGAAATCGGTTGGAGGTCTTGGGTTTCACGACATAGAATACTTCAATGACGCCTTGTTAGCAAAACTCACCTGGAGACTGTTGAAGAACCCAACCTCCCTTCTTGGTCAGACCCTGCTGGGGAAGTATTGCCGCAATGAGAGCCTCCTTGAATGTGGAACAAATGGAGCAACGTCTCATGGCTGGCGGGAAATCCTTGTTGGACATGAAGTGCTAAAACTAGGTCTGGGATAAGCTATAAGTGATGGAAAGAATGTTAATATCTGGAAAGATAACTGGTTATCAACTAGTGGAGTCTCACGCCCAATTGACCCCCAACCTTTGAAGAACAGGAGCTGACAATGAAAGACCTTTTGATCCCGGACTCGGCAGACTGGGACGTCTCAGCTATCCATACTCATTTACCAAAATATGAAGACTCTATTAGACTCCTCCAACCGAGCTCCTTTAATGTGGCAGATACAATTGTGTGGTTGCCGGAGAAGTCAGGTTGCTACTCCACCAAATCAGGCTACGCTCTAGCAAAGCTTACGGGTGATAACAGGATCCATGATCAGGCCGCATGCCCTTTCAGCTGGAAGGCTTGTATCTGGAACATTGAATCCTCTCCGAAACTCAAAATTTTCTTGTGGAAATTATCAAATAAGACCCTGCATGTTGGTGAAGCCCTGGCAAGAAGAGGCATTGTGACTACAACAATGTGTAAACGTTTTGGTGCTATTGAGAGTGGAATCCATACCTTTTTCCAATGTCCATTTGCAGAAAAATTTTGGGATCTCCTCCCGGCGCTATACAAACCGCATGCCTCAATTTCAAATATTCTGGACCTAATGGAGCTCAGCAAGAAAATGGTCACTCTACCACCTGCAGGTATCACTAAACCTTTGTTCCCTTGGCTGCTATGGAATCTATGGATCTGCAGGAACCAGCTTCTTTTTGAAGACAAAATATACTCTGAAGTTGAAGTCCTAAATAAGGCAATCCGAGATGCAAGAGAATGGAGTCAAGCCCAAGCTGTGCCCTTACAGAAGCCTCCCACTCTCCCGCCTCCTAGATCTCTCAACTATAACTCCACTGCTATTGCTAGATTTACAGATGGAGTGTGGGATAAAATAACTAAAACTGGTGGAATGGGATGGTGTTTTCATGATCATTTGGGTTTGGTGACTTTACAGGGTGCTGATGCAAAGAGATATGTCGGCTCTGCTTTGATGGCGGAGGCTCTAGCTCTTAAAATGGCACTGGAATCTGCAACTCACCATGGTATCCTCGACTTGAGGTGTTTTTCAGACTCTCGCAGTCTTGTGTCTCTGCTTACAACAAGTTCATCTGTTGTTGAGCTTCAAGGGATCCTCCACGAAATCCGCGTGTTGAGTAGCTCCCTAAATTATATCTCTTTTCATTTCATTTCTCGTTTAGAGAATGGATTTGCTGATGGGTTAGCTAAGTTTGCCCTTGTTTCATGTATGAACTCCCCTCCCATTGTGGAGTAACTATCTTTTTTTAGTTAATGAATGAAAGATTTAAACAAAAAAATAATTTAATAACACGAAACATTTGCTATCATTGTTTATTTAACTATAGCATCCGAAATATCTACTATCAAAAGTGCTTGACCTACGATAATGGGCGCTGTCAGAGCATTTTAAGAAATGCTATTATATCAAATATATAGCATTTAACGGCCGCTATTAATACCCACATTTCTTGTAGAGGTCAAAAGGGGAAACTAAAGATGCAAAATCCTAAAGTATTCTATATCAGTTTGCGAAATACTACACAAAGCAGTACAAACGTGTGTTATTAAGGTGAAATCGTGTTGAAGTTCATTTTTGTGATGTGTGTGAGTTTGCTGAGTTTGGAAAATGAAAGAAGATATGTCTTTAAGAAATGTGTGTTTTCCATTAATTAAAAAAGTTTATTTGACGAGTATGTTTTATGCCGTTCAAAAAAGAGAGTAAGTTTTTCACTAAAGAAAATGGAAAGTTTCTTATATTATATATGGCGGACGTGACATATAAAGATGGTAAATCTCAAAAGAGAGAGAGGTTTTATTGTCTATTGCTGGTGTCGGTTGATGTGAAGTATATTCTGATTTAGACTTAGTTTGGTGGAGTCGGTGTTTATGATGTGTATAATGGAGTTGGCCATTGTTTAGAGCTTTTGGTGACAGTGTTGTGCGTTGGAGTTGACATACTCGTTTGTGTCACTGTTTGGTGATGACGTACTTGGTGAAGTACTTCTAGAGATGTGAAAAATTGAAGCTTAGGCTTAGGGGGGAGTTTAGCTCAGAATCATGTGATCCTGATAATATTTGAATTCTGATGGGATTTGAGCTCATGGTTAGGTGATAATAAAGTCTGAACTCTGACGGGAGTTTGGTTCTCAAGGTTAGCTCATCTTGAAGAGTCCATATAATAGAAGAGAGTTTCAAGAGGGGTGTGCTTGCTTTACGCGTTTGTGAATTGGTGTAATTTTCTTTCTTCTTCTAGTGGATTCGAAATCTAGACGAGGTCCCGTGAATATAGGAAACGAACCTCGCGAACAAATCTATATATCTTTTAGTTTTTGCACTTTATTTTTTCGCCTCATCCACATTTTTAATTGATAGCAGATCAGGTCATCTAAGTCCCTATGGAGATCCCTGAGATGAATACGAAAATTGTTTCAAGAAATAGGACAAAGTTTGAATCAAGATCGAGCGAGAGATATGAAGATGGTGCAATGAGATATTTTTCCTCAGTTTGGAGGGTGGAGATCTTTGAATTGGTTTTTAAAATATGATGTGATTCATATGGGAAATTTGAAGATGTGGTTTTCAAGTTAGTTGTGATGAGTTCACATGCATAAGCAAAATTAGAACTCTAAAGATGCAGACTACTAAAGTTGTATATGTATCACTTCGCGAAGTACTACAAGAGGCAATACATTGTCATAAAGGTGGAGATGTATGGGAGTTCGTATTTTTGAAAGGGAAACTCGAAGGAAAAGGAAAGAAGATATGTCCTTGAAGAATGAAAGTTGGTTATATAGTACTTAGAAAACTTCAAGAGCAACATCTGGTCTACTATATATATGGAGAATGTGCCCTATAAAGTAAGTATACTTCAGAAAAGAGATAGAGATGCTTCATTGCCTATTAGTGTTGTCGATTAGTGTGACGTAGATTCTAATGGAGTTTGATGTGGACATAGTTTGGTGTTGACAATGTGTAGTGGACTTGGCCATTGTTTGGAGCTAGTTGTCCGTTGGAGTTGACGTATTTTTTTGTGCACTGGTGTGTGTTGCATGTTAACGTACTTGGTAAAAAACTTTTAGAGATGTCAAAAATTGATGCATAGGTTCAGGGGCAGTTTAGCTCATGGCTAGGTGATTATGATAAAGTCTAAGGGAGTCTTATTGGATTTAGAATTTGAGAGGATTTCATTTTTTTTCTCAAATCTCCTTTTATTGTATGTAGCATTTTTAAATTCTATGTTAAATTCAAGCTTATTGGATTAGTTATTTGTATAAGTTCTCCTAAATTCCTTCTTATTGGAAAAAATGGATTTTGTTCACAAAATTCATCAAATAGAATTTGATAGGCTTTGAATGATATTTTAGTGTAAAAATAACAAACTGAAATACCAGCTCATATGATGGTATTTGAAACTTTAAAAAAAAATAGAAATTTTTTCTTCATATTTGAAAAAGAAAATCAAATTGTTTGAAACGAAATAAAATAATTTTTTTTAAAAAAGTATATTTCATAAAATGATAGTATTATCAAATTATATTAATTTTAAAAATAAAAAATATTAAAATAAAATATTTAAAATTTAAAAGATTTTTTCAAAAACTCTGATAAATGTTTGTAAAATTTGTAAAAAATGTTCTTAGGATTTACTCAAATCTTTAATTTTCTTAAATCCTTAATTCAATAAGCCCCCTAAATTTCGGTGGAGGGTTTACATTGAAAATTTCATGAAATAGAAGAGGGGAAGATTTCATTTCTATCCTAAGTTTGATACCACTTTGCAAATTTACCTTTGATGAATGATTATTTTCAAAAATACCTTAATTTTTTGATGAAAATATACTTAATTAATTTTTCTAAATATTTATTAAAAAAATTAGAAGCTCAAATTTAGTCTTTTAACACTAAACCTTAAACAATAATGATTAAAGTGTAAATTCAAATGTTAATATATTTTTGATAGTGTATATTTTTTTTAAGTGAAAATTCACTTATGTTATTCTTGGCAATTTCTCATAGAGGCGTAATTCAAAGGTGGTGTGTTTATTTTACCTGTTTGCATATTGGTGTAATTTTCTTTCTTATTCTAGTAAATTCGAAATTTAGACGAGAGAGCACTAAATTGCGTCTAGGTATGCATTATTTTTACTTGAATTTCACCAACTTATTTTGAACGGCTTGATCTCACTTAGCATACTAACTTTCTTAGGAGGCGTCATATTAGCTTTGATATAGGTAGAGACGAATGTAGGGTGAGTATAGACAATAATTTGAATGAGTTTATAGACCACGGCTTGTTGGCCAAGTTTTTATCTTAAGCAAAACGGTAGAAAATCAGTAAAATATTGTAACAATTTGACTGTCTAATATTACTGTTATGATTTATTTGAAAGATCCCATATTAACTTCTTTCTGAATAATGACACATATTAAAGTTTCTTATATTATACTACTACCGATTTCCATTTACATAAAGTTAGAGATACTTTAACTATATTCTTATTTTGAAAAGGTAAAATATATTTGAATTGTAAAAAATATAAAGTTCTTATCGTCGGATAGCATCTATAATTATTGTTGAGTTTATAAATAAACAATCAATCCTTATCCCTATAATGAGATATAGTAAGAATATCCCATCTTTCGTAATTAAAAAGAGATACATCTTTACAAATACTAGATTGTTTATTCGCGCTACGTGCATATTGTATCCTATAAAATTTTAACCTAATTTCATGATTTTCGGTGTTTTAAAAAAGTTTAAAGTTTTATTGTCTGTAATACTTCAGAGTTGGGACACTTATTATTTATTACCAACGTAACTAAAAGAAAACCTATTTCCAGATCTCTATCATCACAAATCATATCAATATTAGAAAAATAAATTTCAAGTAAAACTAAGCGACTTTCAGACAAATCAAAAACTAAGGGAAACCAAAATCTCAAAATTTAAGGAAATCAGATACTTGAAGCTAGTAAGCGATTAAACTCTATAATACCTTTAAGGCGTACAGACCAGAGAAAGACAAAACGTAAACCGATTCATATGTCGCGTAAAGTGCAGAAGAGCTCTTACTTCTCCACTAATGTGTGTCCTTTTGAAGCAACAATCTCCTCGAGAGGTCTCCAGGGTTCTCCGTTCTATTTCTTGGTATCCTCTGCATTTTGCTGATCTTCTTGAAAAATATTCTTGGAAATACTCTGGATTTGTATCAGAGAAAACCAAGAACGTTCTCTGTAAAGTTCTTCACAACGTTATTTCAAATGGAAAATAACATTTTTCTCCACATAAACACTATCAGTATAATGATTATGATGTTTTGTGTCACCAAATCAATGACATGATATTTTTTCCATAATTTAAAAGTCATTTCTTTATCTACACACACAAAAACAGTAAGTTTATGAAAGAATTCAAGACTCTAACAAAGAATGTAAGTGATACGAACCACTTCTAACTAATTTTCACCAGAAAGTGAGAACATCTCTCGCACTGAGTTGCAATCTATTCTATATGCAATTATGTCTACGTATAACTCAAGTTTACTCATATAAGTGTTCAAGTTTCTATGATTCACAGATTATTGCACCGATGTGCTTGACCAGTTATTTCAAATATATCTAAATTCTCTCATCTTGTGATCATGGTTCGAGCCTACAATCTCAAATAGTTTATGACTATTCTCTCATTCATTGGTGTCAGGTTATTTGACAGAGATTATAGGTGTTAACTCGTACAAAGGCTAATATAAAAGAAGAATCTTGTTATGTACCTTGTGTAGGATTACGGCTGCGTAAACATTTATCAAGAATTAGTAATCAATATAAGAAAAAAGGTACTGCTTACTTTACTAAATAGGAGGTATTAATACCTTCTTTTTGGTCTTGCTTACTTCTTTTGCTGCTTGGCAGGCGGGGTCGTTCCTCTGCCACCTCAAGCTTTGTTTTCCTCACTGTTTCACAGACTTCTTGGTTGGTCATTACATCCCGAAGACCATCAACGGCCACTATTAGACAATTGTCTTCTCTTGTACTTGGCATGAATGTAACTTCCGGCGATAGTTAGAAACAGAGAGTTAAGACTTTCTCCCATGGACTTGCGGATCCTCTCCCATGTTCCTCTTGCATAACTCGTATTTTATATGTTCGACCTTCAGCCAAAGCAAAATGGAGTCTATCTTGGCAGTAGTCAGCAACCTATAAGAAAATATATTTAAAAATAATAGAGTTCAACAGTTTTGTCTTCTTGTTTCAGAGAGGTGGAACAATCTCCAATGTACCCAATGTGCTAACATGTGAGAAAGAAACCACAAATCATGATCACACACAACTCCGCAAAGGTTAAATATAAGGTTGTTCGAGGGAGATTGAGTTTCAAGTCTTTTCTTATGCAATATAAGCCGAAAGAAGTTGAACAATGAATCAAGAAATACATTTTCTTAGCCTTCAGAATGGTGTGGAATTAGGATTGCTTCAAGAAGCATATTGAAGCTGCCACCAGAATCAAATGTTTTATCAAAAGATCTTTAGTAAAATGTTAAACTCTCTTGAGAAAAGAAATAGAAGAAATGAAAATTTTGAAGAATACTTAGAGTTTACTAAATATGTACGGTTTTCCATGGCAATATCTTCTTGTAAAAAAACATGAACAGGAACAATAAAAGATGATAAACAGTGCAATATCCTGATATATGGAAGCATTTCTACCTTTTATCAAAAGTCCTTTATTTGATTTTTCCACGTTTGCTTTCTATCTTCTTCCTCATTTCTCTTTATTGCAGGTTTTATCATGAAGTCTCCTCAATTTCATATCATCATACTTGAGCCTGCTAAAACACAAAAAATAGAAACAATTTTAAGAGTGAAAATGTATTATAACATAACAAAAACTTTTGGAAGAGAAAAACGGCCAGAGGAAGCAATGTTCAAGCAATGTTCTTCAAGGGATGAATCAAGGAGAGAACAATATTTTTTCCTCACAACAACGAAATGGTTCAGAGAAGTTGTGCAGCAGATACCTACGAAAACCTTTATTTTCTCTATTTTTTTCCTTCCTCATTGAAGAGGATATTAGCACGCCTTGCGTCTCTTTCTTTCTTTGCTGGATCATAACTGCAAAAAACCCGGCTTTCTTAGAACAAATCAGTTTTTTGTTTTCATGTTTCATGATGAGAGACAAAACAAAACGCTCTAATATATATCAGTGCTTCTGAATCATAGATTTTTACCATCAGAGAGTTCCGAGGAGAGAACATCCATTAGATATTTTCGTAAATCACTCTCCACTTCTTTAGCTCTCGTTTCTTTTTTTTCCCAAAACGCTTCTGAACTTTTTTTCATCCTACAAAAACCAAAAAACACAATTACAGTTTCAAGGATCATAAATCCAGAAATAGGGTTTTTGAGAGAACCAAACAAAAATCAATTTCTAGAATGAGACTTCAAAAGCCTGAAGTTTTTAAAAAATAACTGTAGGCTAAGGAAAAAAAATTGCAGAGCAGGTGAAAAAAAGAAACAACAATCAATTGAGCGGACATCTTGCAGAGAGAAAATGTAATCGATTAAGCCGAATGAATTTGAAGTTGTTCAGTATGTTAATCTGTTGACCTAAATGACGTGGCAAAAAAACATGTTTCTTATTGGCTGATTTTTTAAGATGGCATGGCATGCTTCTCCTTGAAACATATTGCCCTTTTAGTATTGTAGATTAGACTAAATGGATAATTCGTATTAATTTGAGATTCTATTGGTTTGGATTTGCAAACCCAAAACATGTTCGTTGAGATATGTTTTTCGTTAGGATTTTAGTAAATTATGTTCAGTGAACTATTTTAGATACTCTTATATAGGATGTCAAAATGAGCTAGGTTGCTCAATTAAACTCAGATCATAGTAAGCTCGAATCTTTCATGAACTAGCTCAATTCAACTCATTTATTATATGATTTTCAATGTCTAAACTTGTACTCAGATCATCTTGATCATGAGTTAAATGAGTTAAATCGCGATCAAATATAAAAAATATCAATTATTTAAAAAATATAAAATAAAATATTGAATAAAATAATTTTTATAATATAATTCAAATTTCTCAAAACACATTTTAGCAAACTACATCTTCTTCCTAGGATCAAAAATTGTTGCTACAATCAACATCTTATCGATGTTCTTCATAGCAGCCAATACTTATCAAACTTCCTAAGCATATCGTCAACCTTTGACTTTAAAATTGAGTCTAAACTATTACTCAACCCGAGTAGATTCTTCTGGATTGTAACAATCTCGCCATAGCACTTGTATGAATTCAGTGATGTGCTTGCTGACACAACCAAGGTTGAATTGTAGAAGATGATCAAAAATCTTACTAACCTCTCAATGGCATGCCAATCAACCATAGCAGGAGGTCCAACCTGTTTTTCTCCACCCTCAAACTCCATGAAGTAGTCATTGTAAAGCTTGTCCTTTGACTCCATCTTGTTAAAGGCCAACCTGAACTCAGGTGTTGTATGTTGAATTCCATCTTGTTTTAACATCCAATGGCAAACTACCCTTAGTCAGCTTTCCTGAATCAACTCTCAATTCAAATGACCTTAATCTAGACGTACTTGACCCAACATACCCAACTGCATTGCGAATTGCAAACACATTTTCATCTAGTTCAGCCAAACTATCCTTTTATGATATGTGATGCATGTCATATGCATAAACTCTCCATCTGTAACAAAAGCATCATTTGCAAGTAAAGACAAGCTACTATGGAACTTCCTAAGAGCGGAGGTGTTCACAGTAGCATTATCAACAGTGATGCAGAACATCTTCTCTATTCCCCATTTGAAATGGTCTGACATTTGTGATATGTGATGTACTTGAAGCCAATGATCAATTTCTTTAGTTTCCAAGAAGCATCCACAAAGTGCACTGTGATCACCATATAGCTTGCACATACATTAGAAACAATCAAGTCAGTATATAACAAACAAGACAGTATATTCGAGTTTATACTACACATTACATGTTGTTTGAGCAACCCATATGTCAGTAGTAAGCGAGACTCGTTGCTTATTAGCCTTGAACCATGTTTTCAAAGCCTCCTTCCTTTTAACAAATGAAAGTGTCATTTCCCCCATCACCAGAATATCGTTTGTTGACTCTCTCAATAAAGTTTCAGAACAAAAGTTTCAGAAACTCTGGTATCCTTCACTTCACCTTCTTCGCCAGTGGTTGTCTGATTCTTCACTCCTCCAGCTTCCCAATCTTGGTACAGTTTTCAGGTTTGAAGATGCTTGTATAGGTTAGAAGTTCACAATTTAGTTGGACAAGCAAAAGTATTTTTGCTGTGGCGACATAAGCATTTGTCTCGATTATCTCTGGTCCAAGTGTAATACTCCCAAACAGGTGACCTTGGGCTCAGAATCTTAGCTCCCTTTGCTTGCTGAGAAGTAGCTCCACTTGAACCTGTAACAGTCTTCCTCTTTTCTCTACTGTCAGATTTCGTAAGATCTTCATGTGTTTCCTCAAAAACAAAGTCCTTGTCTCTTTCATTGTTGTCTGGATTAAGCGATGCTGAAGAATCCATCTATGAAAACAAATACAGAACAATCAATTAAGAAGTCACCGAAAAATTACTCATAACCAAAGTCTAAAGCCTATTAAACAATCACACTAAGAAAATCGATTAAACAATCACAATCAATTAGGGTTTAGTTTACCTTAGATCTCTTTGTGAAAGCTTTCGAATGATAAGTGTATGAACTCATGAAATCTTTATTCTCAATTTTTATAGAGGATGTATGTAACCATTTCAAGGTAGGCTAGGTTTAGGAGACTCTTCGCTCTTCGGTAGCCAAACTCGCCATTCGATACCAAAAGAAGAAGATGATGAACAGCTGTGTGAGTTATGAGAGGGATGTTGAGTTACAAGACAGATGTCGAGTGCATGTGTATAGATGTGTAATGGGCTGCTTTATAACGGATACCCAATCGGACACCGGGTATAAACTGAACCGACCCGTTACCCGCGAGTATCAAACAAATGGCTCCATTTGGGGTTTTTGACATAACTGAAACATAACTGAACGAATTGCAGACACCCTTTTTTATTATTGTGAATATCCAAAATCTAAATCGTTGGGGAAAATTAAGATATGTTAATAACCCAATTAAATAAATTTAGTTACATAAGCTAAGATTTGGAGATATTAATGTTCGTTTCCATAAATAACATCACTATATAAAAGAAATTATTAGTAATGTCTCATTTAAACTCTTACCATAAATAAAGCAAGAATATATGGTGCATTTGTTATAAATATAAATGTATTAGGTAAGGATAATGTTGTAGTTATAATGGTTATATTGTATAGTATTTAAAAATAAAATAAATTAGAAGTAAGTTGGGTCCAACTTTTTGGAAACAACATTTTTGATGCCCTCACATCTCAAGAAATAATTGCCTATGCCCCTACTTAATCGTCTATGTCTCATCCTCTTTAATGAAACTATCCAATTTTACCATTTTGTGTTTTTGAAATTTTATTATTTATTAAAACATCCAAAAATTTGATTTTTTTTTTCAAATTTGTGGATTTTTTTAATTATCGATGTACAACTGATTGTAGTTTTAATTAGTTACTAGATTTTGATTCGAGCTTTCAAAGCGCATATTTGTTTTTAGATAAAAATGTTATTTGATATTTTTTTTTAAACTTTGATATATATATATTAAAATAGATATTCAGTTTTTTTATATCAGATTCAGAACTGCGACTGAACTGTATATCAGGTGATTCTTATATATCCAGCTCAAATTTAATGAAAATTTTCTTAATTAAAATTTTGATAAAACCCAGTAAAAATCTAAACAATAATCATTAACATGTGACCTAGTCGTGGTTGACCAATAAAATCCTAGAGAAAATTGAATTTTTTTCTAAAATTAAAATTTTATATACTTTTAAACTGTACATAGAATTAAAAAAAACTATTTGATTTTTTTTTTGTACTTTGATGATTTTTAACAATTTAAAAGTGATAACCGATATTATAGAAGACACAAAATTATTTATATGGAAATATTAGGTTGTTTTTCTTATTTATATTGTTTGAGAATAAGTTTAAAGATGTCGGATTGTAAAATAAATATTTTAACATATTATTTGTTATTATTGTGAATATATAAATTTAAATCATTACGGAAAATTAAGATATGTTAACAACCTAATTAAAATGATTTATTTGGTTAAATAAGTTAAGATTTGGAGACATTTTCTTCCTCTAAAATAATATATTAAGGAAATCATTAATAATTGTCCCATTTAAATTATTACCATAAATAAAGCAAGAATTTAGGATAGTTTATTATAGATATAAATGCATTAGGCTTAAAAATAATGTTGTAAGAGGTATTAATTATATTATATAGTATTTTTAAAATTTTTTACCTAAAAGCAAGTTGGGTCCAAATTTGTGCTTCTATTTTAATAGTATTGATACTGAGTTATACCTCGTGAGTTAGTTATACTTAGTTTTACTGAGTTTTATATTGGTTATACAAAGTGTTACTAAGTATTACTGAGTGTAGTTACATCGAGTTCTATTAAGTTATATTGAGTTCTACTAAGTTATACTATGTAATACTGAGTACTACTGAGTTAGTTATACCGAGTTCGATTGAGTTCTTCTGGTTATACTGCACACTACTAAGTACTACTGATTTAGTTGTATCGAGTTCGAATGAGTTAGTAATACCGAGTTATATTAAATCCAGATCTGAGAATGAAGAACAAGAACAAGAACAACCGTAAAATCAAAGCAACTCAAAATCTTCTTTATCACAACCCTAAATCGAAAAAAGATCAAGAACAAGAAAAACTCTACCAAAGATAACTCATAATTCTCTTCAACATTCCTAAATCGAAAATCATCAAAAAAACCTAGATCGAAGAAAAACCCAGAAATCTTTATCCAATAAGGTTGAGCCATCGTCGTTTCGAAGCGCGAAAGGGAAGAAATTGCCATTGATGATCTTCGACGGTTGCTCATGTCGTTTCTACCAATTGCGGAGTTGCTGATGATGGTTTCCATCACCGGCATTGTTTATCATCTTTAACCCAAAAAAAAAAAGAAAACCAAGGGAGTAAAGACAGAAAAATTGAAGAAGGAGAATAAAGAGAGAGAAAGAGGTAGAAGAATCGTAGAGAATAGAAAGAGAGTTAGAGAAAAAGAAAATGGAAGAAGTTGGAGAGAGAAAGAGGAAAAGGAGAAAAATAAATAAAACATAAATGAAACTGATACGGCTGTATATCATCAAACTTCCCATTAAGACATTCGGGTTAAAAGTATAAAAGTAATTTATATATATTTTACATTAAAATTAATTAATTTCGAAATTAATAATATAATAGGGTCATTGAAGCTTTTCCCTTAAGATGTAAGGATAAAGAAACTAATGTTCCAACTTTTTGTTAAATGCTCTAAGGAGCAGAAGTGGAACTGGAGGCCTTCTTGAAATCGATCTTGTCGACTTTAACCTCTCCATCGATGAGCTCATAGACATAGACCACAACTCGAAGACCATCGATATCCATAAGAACAAAGCTCGGGTTAACATCTTGGTTTATGCTGCTATAAGCTCCAGTTGCAGAGCCAGGGTTTATGACGACTCCTCCCTCGTGTTTGTAGGCCGTGAACTGGTGGGTATGTCCTGTTACAAGTATGTCCACGTCGAGCTGTCTCTGAAGCATGGCTAGTGAGTCTAAATCACCCCATGGGATCACCTGTAGAACAAATTTAGAAGCTCTTTTCAATATCATTGCAAATGGCCAGCACAAAGATCGTCTTTAATTAACATAACAGACACAGAAAATCAACAGTTCTAAAACTTTAAATCCTAGACTTTCCCTTATACTAATCTCCAAAACAGTTCCTTATCATACAGAGAAGAGATAAGTGCAGATGGGAGGCATCTATACAGAAGCAATTTTACAATTTTTTTTTTTTACCATATGACAATGTAAAGAGTAGAGAGACAGATATTTGATGTGATTAATATCGTGGATTAGAGCAAGATTATTCTATCATCCTTATAGCAAACTATGGTAACAGATAAAAGGAAAGCAAGATTCAGATAAACAGATGATAAATGATAATTCAAAAACAAACAGAACCTGGTGGCCGTGGCACAATCCCAGCTTGAATTGGCCAATAGTCAAGGTTTTAGTCTCAGGGTATCTTGCATCTTCGTCAAACTCGCCTCGAACTATATGCAAATCAGGGCAGATGGTCTTCAAGTAGTCATGGATTTCCTAAAACACTCAAAAAAGATGCTATGCTTAACCACAAAAGACAAAATAGAAGTTGTAATGGAACTCGGAGATACAGAACAAGCTCAGAATACACTACATAAAGATTGAAAATACACATCTCTCTGGGTCATCTTTTCTTCCTCATATGTAAGTATCACAGAGACAATAACATCAGACAGAATGAAACAAAAGAAGCAAAATAGAGATGGAAAAGATTAGATTAAAAAGAAAAAAAGCCTACTTTGATGCAGAGGTTTCCAGTGCAGATGATGTGTTGAATCTTTCCAGGGACAAGCATGGATTTGAACTTTGGGGGTAGATCAGCCGCTCTATGGGGTACATGAAGATCTCCCAATGCCAATACCAACACCATTGCAATCTCGACAAAGGTGAAGATTCCTTTACGAAGATCGAGCTCCCCAGAAATTACCAGGTGGGTTTGGTTTCTCAGAGATCGGCCATGGAAGATCCTTTCTTTTTCCTTTTCTTCTAGCTCTGATGATCGCTCGCTCCTCTCGTCTTTTGCCTGACTTGCTTCTCAGAAAACGCGAAGATGTTGTAACGATACTTTTGACATTACCGATTAATGGAACAACCAAATTAACCCATATAAAACCGGACATTAGGGATAGAGCAATACTTGTTGACAAGAAAAAAAAGAAAATGACAGAGCAATACTTTAACATAGACCTAAAAAAAATGTGGGTGGAGTATCAAGCATAAATGATCAAAATTGATTTTATTAAAAATGTAAATGTATATTTATAATCATTATGTTAATTAATTTAAATTTGGGGTTTAAAGTTATACGGTGAAATTTCAAAATAAATTTAAAGTTATAGGGTGAAGTTTTGGAAGTGTGATCTAAAACTAAAATAAAAAAATATGACAGTATTTTAAAACAAAAAATATATTTTGATCGTTTTTAATTTATTTTACGACAAAACTCATTAAAAAAATCATTTTGCGAGATTTGCTCTTAGAGATATAACAATGGGCATACTTTTTTATATATAAAACCAGTTTAAATCTAAGGTGACTATTGTCTACATGGTTTTTGGATTTTAGTTTGTGGTTTTTGATTTTGGTTTCTAAATTTTTGATTTTCATTTTGCTGTAAATATTAGTTTAAAAAAAAAGCAGGATTGGTAACATTAGATTTTGGTTTTCTTTTTATTAAAATAATAAAATATTTCTTGTGAAAATAATAAAAATGTATTATTATCACTAAAATAAATAAGCTTATAATAAAATTTTATTTAAAAAATATATTATAAAATAAAAATTAATAGCTAAAAATTGGTTTTTGATTATAGATTTATGTTTTGAATTTGGTTTTCTTTTTTAGATTTTTGGTTTTCAAAAATTTGATTAATGATTTATTTCATTGGGAAATCTCTCACATAGACATTTTGAATTTTTTTATCACAAAATAGTCCTCAAGGAAAAATGACCAAAATAGATTTTTTTTATTTTTAATATTTTTCTTATTTTTTTAATTTTAAATCTCACCTCCAAAAAATTTACCCCGTAACTCTAAACCCCAAGTCTATATTAGTTAACCCAAAATGTATAAATATATATTTACACCCTTTAATAAAATCTAATTTGATCATTTTCTCCTTAAGCACTATTTTAGTGACCAATATGTTTTAGGTTTATCTTAGACTATTCCTCTATCTAATTTGGTCATTTTCTCCTTAAAGACTATTTTAGTGACCAAAATATTTTAGGTTTATCTTAGACTATTCCTCTATTTCATTTTTTTCCTTTTTTAAATAACTAATAAGTTTTTAAATACTGAAATTATTTAAAATGTATGATATAACAAATTTTAATAAATAATAACCACAGATTATTAACAAAGCAAATAAAACTAATAGCTATATTTTAAGTAAAAAAAATAAAATGTAATAAATGTATAGAAATTATAGATAACCTAATTAACTTTATATATTTTTATAGTATAAATATTAATTGAATATCTATAAATTAATCTACCTAAACAAACTCAAACAAAATAGTTTTTCAAAGAAGATTATATTTTGCGATTTTATTCATGTGTTTTTGTAAAATAAATGAAACTTTTATATAGTAGATCTTTTTCTAAAATTAATTTTATTTTTTGCAAAGTTTAAAATTTAAAATATTGCTTGTCGTTGGCAAAGACCAAATAAATGGAATTTTAGTTTTAAGCACAAAACAGTAAAACTAATAATAATTTATTAAAAATATAATTAAAATCTTATAAATAATATAAAATTAGAAAATATTTATACTAATATGATATATTTGTAGTTTTAAAATTTAAATGATAAAAGTGTTGATTCATAATGACTTGGACTATTATTTATTTATTTTTCTCTATGAGTATGTTTTCATCTATATTAGTATATAGTAGATAAATAAATGTAATAAAGCAGGAAAAAGGTCATCGTCAATGTTTTCTACAAACCTAAAAATGATAGATACTGGTTTTTGTGTATAAATGGGTACTTTTCCAAAAACTAATTCTCCCAAATTTTAGGAAATCTATTTTCACAAAATTTTGATTTGGTAATAAAATAATTTTTGGAAAAAAAAGTTAAAACTTCTAAATTTGATTAGCGTCTATTGAAAACTTGTTTAGCTTTTTCTTTTTAAATTACTAGGAGGTTCGGGCTGAAGTCCTGATCCCCAAGGCCCGAAAGCACATCATGTGAATATTTTTCAATTGAGCTAATGACATCTGGTAATTTGTTTAGTTTCTCTTTTTTAATTTTTAAATAATTGTATTTTTTAAAAGAATTCATGTTATTTATCTTATCTCTGTAGTTGGATTATAATTCAGTGATCATGCTGGTCTAGAATAGCTGCCTCACGATGCAAGGAAACAGGCCAGCGGATTAGCATGAGCTCGAATCAAAAGAAGAGTTCTCTACTCGATCTCAACCAAATCAATGGAGACTCTGAGATAAGCACAAGAAAGTTAATAATAAAATAAGAAAATAGCGGATGCGATTAACATAATAAGTGTTGTGAAATAGAAGATGAGATAGTATTTATTTATTGTATAATTTTATGTTTATAATAAAACAAAGTAAAAGAGATGGTGGGATTTGAGAGAGAGTGGAATTTTTGTATGTGTGTGTTGTGTAACGAGAGAGAGAAATTATGAAACTTGTCACTACATTTTTTTTTTACGTATTATTTATTGTACAACCAGAAATGTCTTTATTATGTTTTGAAAAATATAATTAAGACAAGTATAAAGTAGTAATAGATGACTAAGGGAGAGATGAGGACAAGTGGATAATTGATGAGGATGGTCACTGCTGTGATGTGTCCCACATGATGAATAATCATCATTTCTAATTCTCTTCTTTGATGATTCATCTTATATTATGTACCGTCTCGTTCAAAAACTAGTCATGGAAAAACCCATTTGGGATTAAAAAAAAACCATGATAAGGATAAAAAGAGTACAGTGATGCAATCTCTCTCTGAAAATAATGGACATAACTATTTCTTTATAGGTCATGTAAATGCCGCATTCCGATACCGTAGACGTGTTTTGAGAACATTGTAAGAGAAATGGCCTTTGTAAACAAATCTGCAAGATTTTCGCATGACCGTACATATTCGATGTCCACTTCTTTATTTTTCTCGAGCTCCCGTATGTACGAGAAAAATCTTGGAGGGATGTGCTTTGTTATGTCGCTCTTTATATAACCTTCTTTGCGTTGAGCGACGGAAGCTAAATTATTTTTGTCGGCTCCTTTTTGATAATTTTTCCGTTGGACTCTTGTATGTGATAATTCATTGAACTAAGTCACACACATTCTCGACATGCTTCGTGAAGCGGAATAGTTTTTCTATGATTTGAAGAAGTCGCAACCAGAGTTTGTTTCTGGAAACGCCAAGAGATCGCGGTTCCACCAATTGTAAAAACATAGCGGGTTTGCGATCGAGCCTTATGAGGACTTGATAAGTATTATGCATCTGCAAGAACAACAATACCAAACTCGGGTTATCTAAAATAAATCAACCCTAGGTCAACTGTACCTTAAAGGTAACAGAATATATACTTTATTCTATTCCAATGCCTGAGAGTATGAGCAAAACTATATCTTACAAATAAGCTAGTGGCAAACTCAATATCAGGTCTAGTACAATTTGCAAGATATAAAATCTCACCGATAGCACTCATATAAGGTACTTCAGAACCTAGTATTTCCTCGTTATCTTCACAGGGTCTAAAAGGATCTCTCTCATCATCCAGAGATCTATTTACCATTGGAGTACTCAAACGAGTCTCTTTGTCCATATAAAAGTGTCTCAATAACCTTTTCGTATAATTTGATTGATGTACAAATATTCCTTCTCAAAAATTCTTTATCTTGAGCCCAAGACAAAATTTTGTCTTGCCGAGATCTTTCATTTCAAACTCTTCTTTCATATGAGTTTTTGCATCATCAACCTCCTTTTGAGTTCCAATAATATTCAGGTCATCAACATAGAAATCAATGATCAGAAAGCCAGATGGCGATTTTTTAAATCAAACACATGGGCATATCGCATTAATCACATATCCTTATCTCAATAGATATTCACATAAGCGATTGTATCACTTGCGTCCAGATTGTTTTAATCCGTATAGTGATCACTATAACTTGACCGAACAAATCTCCCTAGATTTTGCTTTGAATGCTTCTGGTATTTTCAATCCTTTAGGGAGTTTCATGTATATATCATTATCTAATGATCCATACAAATATGCAGTCACAACGTCCATAAGATGCATTTCAAGATTTTTCGATGCCGCTGGGCTCATAAAAAATCTAAACGTAATTGCATCCATTACGGGAAATATGTTTCCTCAAAATCAATTCCCGGTCTCTGAGAAAAACCTTGAGCAACTAATCGGGTTTTATATCGTGTTACTTTATTATTTTTATTTACTTTTCTCACGAATATCCACTTGTACCCAACATGATTTACATTCTCAGGCGTTATGACTATAGGTCCGAAGACATTCTTTTTATTCACGGAGAGTAACTCAGTTTGTATGGACATTTTCCATTCCTCCCAATCATGTCTTTTTATACATTCCAATATGGACCTTGGATCTAGATCATCACTTTCGTGATTTATCTCTTTGGACACAGAAAAGGAGAACATTTCATCAACATCTTTTATCTTATTCATGATCCATAATTTTTCATCTCGAACGTAGTTGATGGAAATCTCATACTTTTTTGTTCCCTTCTCGTCATATAGATTCTTATCTTTATTTGGTTCTTCCTAGACCTTTTCATTTATGCCTTCTTTCAGACATTTTTTCAATATCAGGTTCTTCTGAAACATTTTCATTTTTCTCAACCAATTTCTTTTTCTTTCGGGAATTTTTATCTTTAGAACCCGCTGGTCTCCCCCTCTTTAACTGAACCCTAGATTCATTCATTGTGCTTCCATAAGTTTGTCCTTTAGGAAAAACAACTCTTGATGGAACATTTTCAGCGGGTATATATGATGTCATCACCATTCTCGTATCAGTGAACGCATCTTGTAATTGGTTTGCCAAATTATGCAAATGCACAGTTTTCTGAACTTCCAGCTCTCGTTGATTCATAGAGGGATCAAGATGTAACAACGACGTTCTACACCATGTAATCTCTTTAGGAATTTATCTAATTCATCACCCTAATTCTGGAAATTCGTCCTCATTAAAATGACAATTATCAAACCGTGCCGTAAACATATCACCAGTTACTGGTTTAAGATATCGTATTATACTTGGTTACATATAACCAACATATATTCCCAATCTCATATATGGGCCCATTTTTTTATCTTTGTCACAGAGCTATCGGAACATAGACCGCACACCCAAAAACACAGAGATGTGATACATCTAGCTAATGCCCAGATGCCAATTGTAATGGGAAGTACTTATGATATTCACTTGGTTTAAACTGAATCAATGCATCTGCATGCAATATAGCATGACCCCATACTGAAATTGGGAGCTTTGTTCTCAATGTCAACGGTCTTGCAATCAATTACAATCGTTTTACTAATGACTCGGTTAGGCATGGGCATCTCGGTATCGGTTCGGTTCGGGTATTTCGGTATCGAGTAGATCAGATAGGGGGCTAGAGGATCCATTTACTACTTAACTTATTTTTGGTTTGGTTTGGATAGTTTCGGGTTCGGTTTGGTTCGCATAGTAAAACTAAGAACCGAGAACTACCCGGAGAAACTTGGTTTCCATTTGGTTGTGGTTCCGGTTCGGCTAGTTTGGGTTAAATATCAAATATTTTGAGTAAAATATTGAATAATTAAGATAATCCGGATAAAAATCTTGGATATTTTAGATTACTTAGGATACCTAGAATTAAAAAATCTTGATACTTTCAAATATTTTGGGGTAGTTCGGATACTTTATTATAATTTAGTTTTCTTCAACTATTTCCGAATACTTTTAATAGATTTTAAAATTAAAAATACATATTGAGGTAAGTTATATGTATATATAATTAATATTTTATATATTCGGGTATTCGTTCAGTTCTCGTTTTGGTTCCGGTTTGGTTCGGTTATTTCGAATACAAAAATATAGAAATCATTCTGGTATTTGAAAGTTCAGCTCCGGGTTTGGGTATTTCGGTTCGGTTCCGGTTCGGTTCTTCGGTTCTGGTTATTTTGCCAAGCCTAGACTCGACCATGCCATTTTGTGTAGAACATGGGGAACTGGAAGCTCCACATCAATCTCCACTAACATACAATAATCATTAAAGGCTTTCGATGTAAATTTACCAGCATTATGAAGCCTTACTTTTTAATGGCAAAAATATGAGAACTGCGTTCTCAGCCTTATTATTTTGGCAATAAACTTCGAAAAAACCGTAGTTCGTGCCGTCAAAAGACACACATTTGACCATCTACTAGATGCGTCCATTAATACCATCAAATACTTAAACAGCCCGTACAGTGGGTGGATCGACCCACATATATCACTATGAATTCTTTCCAAAAATATTGGTGATTCACGCCCAACTTTTTATGGTGATGAATGAGTTTTAAGTTTTCCTTGAGAACATGCATTGCATGTAACTCGTTCATTTCCAAAATTCTCTCATTATTTAGCGGATGGCCATTCAAAATTTGCATTATTTTTCTCATCATGACTGAACCAGGATGTCGTAGCCTCTCATGCCAGACTTTAAATGTATTAGTAAACTTCAGGTTTACTGTAGCATAAGACTCAGTCATGTTTATTTTCATACAATATAGTCTAGAGGATAACATTCTTAACTCTTCCGAGATATGTTTCCTCACGAACTTAATGCAAAGATATTCAGTGACATCTTTCCTCATATTCTCAATATGATATCATTTCTCCGGATATCTATAAAACTTAACAAATTTTTATGAGACTCAGGAGAGTATAATGCATTACTTATTTCAAATTTCGCCCCCCTTGGTATTGAAAAATGATTCTTCCAGAACCCTTAATAATGTTTGCACTACAAGATAGTGTACTTACGCTTCGAGTGTAATCTTTTTGTTGTGAGACTAATGAACTATTTTATCTTTAATTATCGTGTGCGTTGACGCACTAACTGTCAAATGCATATCTCCATTCATAGTCTCAAAGTCTGGTATTTTCTGAATTTAAAGTATTCATAAAATATGTATTAACATAAACATGAAACATAACATATATCTTACAACAAACGATATAGATAATATAATATAGTAAACTTATATCACATCGATCTTATATCACTCATCGATTCTCTCTGAATCAACCATAAGTATGATACGTCAAGATGAGTATCATCATTTAAACAATGAAAGGATGGCCCAGGTTCATCAGAGATGAAGTTTGTTTCACTTCCTTTCTCTTTCACTTCTTGGGATTCTCTATACAGATCGGCTAAGTGTTTTGCGTACGACAACCACATAGCCAATGACCTTTCATACCACATCTGTAGCAAACCATTTATGTATACCCTTTATCATCCCAACCCCTTTCATTTCCATTGAATTCCTTATTTTTTTCATCATACGAACGAAGTATTCTTCCTCGTCTTCGTCCACAACCATGATTTCGATCACGTCCTCGTCCTCTCCGATTATCATAACTGGATGATGCAACATTCGCTTTGGGGAATAGAGCAGATCCAGTGGGACGAGCATAATGGTTTAAAGTCACGAGTTGATTTTTCTGCTTCGCTACAAGGAGGACTTGCATCAACTCCGAGTAACGAGTATACCCATTCCCCCGGTATTGTTGTTACAGTACTACATTTCCAGGATGGAACATGGAGAGAGTTTTCTCGATCATATCATAATAACTTAGTTTCTCTCCATATAACATCCGCGGAATTGTATTCACTAACACTTTTGTATCCTGGAACAAGAGATGGACCCACTTGTGTTGACCTTTCGGTAAGATTACATATTTTTGTTGATCGAACCTCTCTTTTAATGACTGCCACAGGTCTACAGGATCCTCTTTCGTAATATATTCATCCTTTAAACCATCATGTATATGATGCGTAAACTACATGGCTTTAGCCTTTTCTCATTCGACATTTTTGAATCATCGATGGTTTCCAAAAGTCGTTTCCTCTCATGTGCATCTTTGCATCCACTGCCCAAGCCATATAATTACTTACCTTAATATCAAGCACATTTATTTCGGGCTTTTTCAAATTCAATATGATAACTGTAATCATAGAATAACATCTATAAAAATATAACAAAGACGGAAATTTAAATGTGGAAAGTAAAGGCAATAATTAAAGGCATAAACTTAAAAGTATAAATAAAACGGAGCCCTAGCCTACCACATGATCCGAGGAGACATAGTATTTCATATTGATCATTTTCTTAAAGAGGCAAAGCCTTCCATACGATCCAAGGAGACAAAGTCTACAATTTTGACCATTTTGTAAGGTTCGAAGAGACATAGTCTACCATATTAACCTTTTCTTTTTAAGGTCCGAGGAGACATAGTCTTCCATTTTGATCTTTTTTTTATTCACGGAGGCAAAGCCTACCACGTGTTTCTCTGATCGTGAAGGCATAGCCTACCATGTGTTTCTCTGATTGTGAAGGCATGACCTATCTTAAAAATCAGTCAGGAAAGACAATACTTATCATCCCGAAAAATAAACGGAGAAGGCCTATCCTTTAACTTGGAACAATAATAAATTGAAAACATAAATTAAACCTTACCTAGCTAGTATAACTTTGTTTGGTATAAGAACCCCATGCTAATAACGTGTTGTGAAATAGAACATGAGATAGTATTTATTTATTTTATAGTTTTATTTTTATAACAAAACAAAGTAAAAGAGAGATGGTGGGACGTCAGAGAGGGAGAGAGAGGTAAAGGAGAGATGGTGGGACAAGAGAGAGAGAGAGAAAGAGAGAGAGAGAGAGAGAGAGAGAGAGAGAGAGAGAGAGAGAGAGAGAGAGAGAGAGAGAGAGAGAGAGAGAGAGAGAGAGAGTGGAAAGTTTGTATGTGTGTATGTTGTGTAACGAGAAAGAGGGAAATTATGAAACTTGTCATTTCATATTTATTTCCTCTTTACGTACTATTTATAGTACAGCCAGAAATGTCTTAATCATGTTTTCTTTAAACATAATAAAAAAGTGTAAAGTAGTAATAGATGACTAATGGAAGAAGAAGACACACGCCTTAATACACACATACGTGAAATATCTACCTCAAGCCGTGTATCCATTTAGAACTTATCCCTTATTTTGATTCCTAGTCTAAGTCTTGTTTACGTTACCATTTTCATACCTTGTAACCATTAAACATTTAATATATAACCATTTTCGTCAACTTGAGTCTTATTACATCGTTGTGTTCTGAGGAACCATGATCCCTCGGTTCGGTCCCACTGGTCGTGAAAGCTAGGGATGTCCATCATATAATCCTTTTGAAGTGATAGATCAGCATGCACCTTTCAACGCCATACTCGAAGACCTTGGCTCTGGAGGACGAAGTCGTACTTTCAATCTATGATGCGGCCATCCAAGTAGAGATTCCCATAATCAGACAAGGTCCGACCACCTGGTCCGGAGCTCGGGTCATAAGAGAAGGGTTTTCCAAGGCTGTCCAATAAATCCTCAATCAAGATAAACCGACCCCAACCAGCTATTGATTGAAGAGATGTATCCTCCAAAGGAAACACATTCCAAACATTTCGAACATCCCTAAAGAATGATTTGAAGATGACGAAGAACTGCACACATTGTCTAGTCTCCCATGGGTGACAAGACACGTAACGTCTGGTGCCCACGGGCGAGTAGAAAAGCAGAATTGTCTAATCGCCGATGGGCGACTAGACGCTTAACGTTTGGTCGCCCATGAGGGACTAGAAAAGCAGCATTGTCTAGTCGCCCATGGGCGATTAGACACGAAACACATTCTAGTCGCCCATGGGCGATTAGACACGAAACACATTCTAGTCGCCCATGGGCGACTAGACACGGAGCATAGTCTAATTGGCCATGGGAGACTAGACACTCAACAATGTGTAGCCACCCATGGGTAGACACTCAACAATGTCTAGCTACCCATGGACGACTACACACTCAAAAATGTCTAGTCACCCGTGGACAACTAGACCATACCATCTTCATCATTCTCTCAATCCTATCTTTGCTAAGGTGCCTCTCGTTTCATCTCGATTGGAGTTTCCGTTAAAGTTTTACAATAAAATCGTAAAACTTGTTTTCTCGCCAAAATTTCAAGTCAATCGTATAAAACGACAACGGTTAACTTAAACACCAACGTTTTCTCGATTACATTTTTGGTTTATAAAGTTGACGACCAAGGATATTGATGTCGCAAGAGAATTGGTAAACACTGAAAGCTCGGCGAATATTATCTTCAAAGATACCCTCAAAAGAATGAAAATCAAGCTCTCTGAAATCACAGAGAGTCCGAGTCTGATAGTGGGATTCTCGAGAGAACCTACCATGACCCCTGGCTCGATTAACCTTGCGGCTAAAGCTAGGAGCATAAACAAATTCGTGGAATTTTTAGTCGTCAATCGCCATGGTTCGTACAACGCAATCAAGGGCGTTCCATGGCTAAATTCCATGCAAGCTATACATTTCACATACAACTTGTGTGTCAAATTTCCAACTAAATACGGAAAAGAAACAATTTGGGGAGATCAAAAAAATATTGCAAGTCTTTTTTGCCACATAATTGAAACGAAAGCATCCAGCGGCAGAAATTCTGTCGAAAAAGAAAAAGAAATCGACTTCCGTCGAAAATACATTAAAATAAGATGAAAAATAAATCTTTTGGCAATTACAGCAAGCCGAGGCCTTAGAAAAAAAGCACAAACCAACTTGCGAACCTGTTATGTCAGTATGTCTCAACGAGAAATTCCCTGAGTGTTGCGTGCTAACCTTTGCGAGCCCTTGAAAACAGAGCTTATAGCCTGTCTGAGAAAGAACCTATACACATTTGCTTGGGCTGCGGAAGACATGCCAGGGATCGACATCAACATAACATGTAACAAACTCAACGTGGACCCAACTTTCAAACCCCAGAAACAAAAAAGAAAAAATCAGGGACCAGAACGTGTCGCCGCAGTCAATGACAAGGTCGGTAAACTCCTCAAAGTCAAATCCATAACGCATGTCAGTACCCAGACTGGCTCGCAAACACCATTTTTGTTTTAAAAAAAAAGAAACGAAAAGTGGCGAGTTTGCATTAATTTCACCGATCTCAACAAGGCATGTCCTAAAAATAGCTTCCCATTAGCACACATCGATAACACATCGATCGCTTGGTGAAGAAACAACAGGGAAGGAAATCCTGTCTTTCATGCACGCTTTCTCGGGATAGAACCAAATTATGATGAAACCGAACAATCGCGAGAAAACTGCATTCATCACAGAATGCGCCACCTATTGTTACAAAGTAATGCCTTTTGGTCTCAAGAACGCAGGCTTGGCTTACCAACGACTCGTAAACTGCATGTTCTCCGAGAAACTCGGATAAACTATGGAAGTTTACATCGATAAATGCTCCTAAATCTCTCAAAGGATGCGACCACGTCGCCCACCTGCAGGAATGTTTTCAAAGACTAAACCTGCATAACATAAAACTAAACCCGGCCAAATGCAGGTTCACAGTGGCATCAGGGGAGTTCCTTGGATATCTAGTCACGTATCGTGGAATCGAAGCTAATCCAAAACAAATCAATGCACGGAACCAAGTCGCCTCTCCAAGGACAAAGCGAGAATTACAAAGGTTAACATGGAGAGTAGCAGCGCTGAATCGCTTCATCTCGCGACAACAGACAAATGCTTACCCTTCTACGACACCTTAAAAGGGAAAAAAAAATTTGAGTGGTCCAAGGAATACGAAAAAGCTTTCCAACAGTTAAAACATTACCTGACTACTCCCCCAGTTCTTGTGAAATTCGTCGAAGGGGAGCCTTTATTTCTATATATTTCAGTATCCACGACGGCTGTAAGCGGCGTTCTCATCAGAGAAGAACGCGGTGAGCAAAAACTGATTTTTTTACATAAGTAAAACCTTGCTGGATGCCGAGATGTGGTACCCTCTAATGGAGAAGCTGGCACTCTCCGTTGTAATGTCAGCGCGAAAACTAAGACCGTACTTCCAGTCGCACGTGATTGTGTTCCTCACATCTTTCCCGCTACAAACGATTTTGCACAGCCCCAGTCAATCAGGGAGGCTAGCAGAGAGGGCAGTCGAACTAAATGAATACGATGTCGAGTATCAGGCAAAACCTTGTGGAAAGTATCAATTACTCATCGATTTATTGGTAGAACTCCCCACGGAGGGCATCACAAACCAAGAACCAAATTCGACATCGACCCTTCATGTCGACGGGTCTTCATCCAAACAAGGCTCGGGGATTGGAATTCGACTCACGTCGCCGACATGGGAAGTGTTGGAGAAATCGTTTAGACTAATTTTTCACGCTTCAAACAACGAAGCTGAATATGAAGTTCTCGTTGCGGGTTTGCGGCTAGCTCATGGTCTCAAGATACGTAATTTCCATGCGTATTGCGACTCCCAACTAGTAGCAAACCAATACAGCGGGGAATGCAAAGCAAGAGACGAGACAATGGATGCATACCTAAAAATCGTCCAGAATCTAGCTCGGAACTTCGATCAATTTGCTCTCACTCGAATTCCCCGCACGGAAAACGTCCAGGCCGACGCCCTAGAGGCCTTAGTTTCAAGCTCAGATCCGGGTCTCAAAAGAGTAATCCTTGTGCGAATTCAAAATGATTAACAAGCGGCCGCAAAGTACTACAACTCGAACGTACGTAGCCGCATATTCAAGGAAGGGGACTTAGTCCTAAGCAAAATTTTCCAGAATACTGCTGAACGAAACGCAATAAAACTCGGAGAAAACTGGGAAGGGCCCTAAAAAATCATAAAAGTAGTCCGACTAGGTGCACAAGAAATCTCTAACATGCAAGAAAAAAAAATCCCGAGAACCTGGAGCGCGATGCACCTCAAGAAATACTATCACTAAAAAATCGCGTCACAACAAAATGAACTAAGAGACGACTTTATCCCCGAAGATGGTACGTAGGCAATTCGTCACAAGACGAGTTCAGTTGTTCCCCTCTCTAAAAAAAGGAGGGAGTGGATACATATACATATACTCGTATAGTCCCATTTTTTCTAAAATATTCGCTCCGCTCGCTCATAAACAAAGTAAGAAATACAAAAAATGCGGATAGACTTACAATAAGTCTCACTAACCTCTCATACGAAGTGACACTTCGAGGCTACAAACAAGCAAACTAAATGCTTAAAAACAACGCCCGAGACACAACAAACAATTTTCAAAATCTATATCATCAAACCTATTCAACAACCGATAAACTATTCAAGGCCACAAACGTTCAATCAAGAACTGTGGCAAGCAAAAGAAAAAACAACCTTCAACATTGTGAGACGTCGCAAACGCTTGAAGAGATCGTTTTTCGACAAAATACCTTCCTCGATGAAACCTCCATCTCGGAAGCCCAAATAATCATACGCACTAAATACCTATTCTTCGCGAAGACTCACACTACAAGAAAACAACCCTATTACGAGGGCTATATTCCTAGTCATTTCGTCGTAATGGGTATATTACGACGAAATAGCAACAAATCATGATTCGTTGTAAAACGCTCGTCGTAATGCCCGATTCGTTGTAAATTCGTCATAACGCTTACGACGAACAAGATTCATCGTAAACAAGTAGGACCCATTTTGTCGTAAGTGCCTAGTAAAAAGTCCTCGTAAACTCCTTGTAATATTTCCTAGTAAAACAGTCCCTAAAACCTTGTACCTTTTACGACGAATTTACATGTTCTGACATGTTAAGTCGTTGTAATACATTACGACGAATAACAAGGAATTCCATGTAAAGTAGTTGTAAAATTTATGAGGACTTTACAAGTACCAACTTGTAAATTCCTTGTAAATTTTACGAGGAATTTAAATGGAAATGTTAATAAATAATATATATTAAAAAATATATAAATTAAAATTCTTTTAAAACATTCAAAATTAAAATTATTTTAAAAATATAAAAAAATGAATATATATAAAAGTTATAAAGTAGTAGCTAAGTTTATAATACAATATCAAAATATTTAAAATTAAAAAAAAAACTAAAGTTGGACATTGTCGAAATAGTTGTTGGAGGTCTCGTTCTCTTCCGCAGTGTCTCGAGGCTCGTCTAGATGAGACGCTTGTCCGCTGAGATTCCAGCGTCTCTCCTCCAACGCTCTATGTAGAACAGGGTTTCCAACCGCCATAACATCGCGAAGATCCTCTAGAGATTGCAAACGAACCTGTTGGTCGTCCACCTAAGCCTTCAACTGAGCATTCTCCTCATCCCGGCTCGATGAGTAAAATGAAGTCGCCTTTGGAACGTCATTGATGGATCCTATTCCCATTGTCCTCCCCTTCTTCCGTGGAGCGACCTTATAAAACAAATATTTATAAAATTAGAAATGAAATATACTTTACTTTAAATTATAAGGGGGTGTTATTCAATGGTGTATTTTAAATGAACTCTATAGGTTTTACAATCTAGTGTTATTCAATGATTAATTTTAAATTCTTTATTAAAATCTAATGTTATCCATTATTGTATTTAAAATATTCTTATTAAAAGATTTTAAAATCTATTGTTATTGGTGTTTATATTTACAATCTCTTCAATAAAAAGATTTAAAATCCATTGTTATTCAACTAAAGACTTTATTATAATATTTTAAATCTTGTGTTATTCAAATTTGATAGATTCTTATAACTCATTTGATTTGAAAGATCTTAACTGAATTAGGAGATGATTTCATGTGTAAAATATACCACTCAAAATCTAATCTTTTACCTACATATTTGCAAATGAAAAATGTGCCTTTTGTTATTATTTTTGTTCATCAAACTCAGGTCTCTGTTTCATATCTTTCACGTTCGTCATCACTTTTCATTCATGTGTACTTTTGATAATCATCAATCTCTCTCACGTTAGTCAATCACTTATCTTATAAAAACAGTTATGTAAGGAGAAAAAATAGCTATATGTATATATATATATTTTGGTAAGAAAATAGCTATATATTCACATACATGATTGTACTTTATTAAGATTCAGATTACTTATCTCCTCATATGATTTCATAGTGGCCACAATACGTGACCTAACATCATCTCTTGTGATTTTCATTTTCATAATAATTTTTATTTCATATGAAAATATTTTTATCGTGGGTTTATAAAATGAAACAATACTTTCAAGAAGAATAACGTTTAGGATACCATCAAAGAATTTTTAGACTTGGAACCACGTATTACTTATATAGCACTTACAAGTATTTATCATTTAGGTATACAAGACGTCTTTGTTAGTATGTCCGTGGAAGAAATACTAGGATGAATTCAAGCCAATATGAAATGAAAATGGGTTTTATGTGTGTTTTTTCTCATTTTCTCTTTGTTAGGTTATGGTTAGGATTATGTGTGTTTTTGGCTTTTATTTTTATTTTTATCATTTTATTTTCTTTGGAATTATAATCTACTGAAACAAAGTCCAATTCTATTGTAGAATTTAAATAATATCCTGTAGATTTCATCTTTACACTGACATGGATTTCAAAATAGTTGGATAAATCATATATCATAACTTTTCAAATGAATCAAAAAATTTAAAATCTGATCAGTTTTAAATCTATTAGAATTGAGTTCAAGTTTTATAACCAATAACACCCTCTAAAATTTAAAATTTAAAATATTTATAAAATTTACCTCTTCGAAGATCTTGTCCACCTCAGCTGTAGACAGTTTGACGGGCTGTCCATCAGTAGACTGTTGGGTTAGCTGCGTCTCGCGCTCTTCAACCCGAGCAGCCACGTCGTGAAAGAGTTTCTCTGACCGTGAATCTACAAAAGCCCTGCTTGCTTTTGGTGAGTGATCTTGAATAGATCACTCAAAGACGGCATCACTCCGGTCTTCTTAGCCTACAAAAGCATATAAAATGTAAGTTTAAATTTTATTATATAAGATAATATTAAGAAAAATAAAAAATAAACCTAAAATTAATAAAACTTACAACTCGTAGACGAACTCCGGCGTGGGGGGTTTTGCCCGGTTGTATGAAGCATGGGCAAGTTATCGTCTGCATCCTTGGTCATACGGGAAGTAGAGAAACTGTTCGCCTTACGGACCGAGCCCGGTAACTTCCAATAGGCGATGAGGCCATCCCATACCTCTTTTGTGAGCTCGGTGGGTTTGGCATCATAGCCGTTGTAATCCCACTTGTCCTTCCAATCTGAGACGGTGTTGCAAAGGCGGATCTTTGCTCTAGCAACAAATTCCGACTTAACCCTCTCGTTGATTGATACGGACCATTGCCACCTTTGCTAAAACAATGAAAAATAAAATGAGTTAGAAAAAACTTAATTAAATAAATTAGAAAAAAAATAAAAATATATTATTAAATAAGAAAATAAAAAATTGTTACCGCAAAGCATTTGAACCACGTAGTTCTAATGTGCTCGGGAGTCATGCTCCAGTTGGGATGAGCCTCGATGAAGTAGCCTTTGATTGTGTTAGAAACGCTACGTCCGACACAATTATCCACGCCAAACCTGAAAAAATTATGAATTTATTAGATGAGTATAACAAATATAATTTATATTAAAAATATTAAAATTAATAACTTACCAATAAGTACCCTCTGGGGTGTCGGGGTCCAGAATCTTTAATCCTGCTCGTTCAGGCTGAGAAAGAAGATCCTCCACTGTATATGTAGCGTACGGTGCAGAAGGAGGGACCAACAAATCGGGATGAACACCGGATCCTGAGGCCGGTGGAGGTGCCTCATATGGAGGAGGAGGTGGAGGCATTGGGTGATGTATCTGAGGTGCATAAGAAGGAGGATGAGCCCAAGGAACTCCCTGTGACTCTGGGACCGCCTCCGGATCTGAAGATGATGGAGCCGAACTAGATGATGTCCCGTCTCGAGATCCAAATATATCAGAATATGTGGGTCGTCTCCTAGGTGCCATCTATATTTAAAGCAAAAATAGAATTAGATAATAAAAACATCTAATCAGTTTTTAAAAATATTTATTCAATTTCAAAACAATATATAATCAGCTTAAAAAATTGTTATTCCGTTTTTTTAAAAATAAGTCATTAATGTTTAAAAATTATTTATTCAGTTTTCTAATCAATTTTCTAATCAGTTTCTAATAACAATATGTTTCTTATATCTAACCACCTAAACTAACCACCTATTAACTACCTAACCTAAATTTGTTTTTTAAAAAACTAAAAAAAAAACATACATTGAGTTAGAGAGAGAGTGGAGGTTGGGAGGAATGCACGAGGCAAGCCTCGTGACTGATCCTCGAGTATATATAGAAATTTATGGTCCTAGTAAATTCGTCGTAACATTACAACGAAGTTACCACGAGCGTGTCTTCCATTACGACGAATCTACCACGCGCGTGTCTTCCATTACGATGAATCTACCACGCGCGTGTTTTGCATTACGACGAATTTAATAGGACAAGTTTACGACAAATTTAGTAGGACAAATTACGACGAATTTAATAGGCCCATTTACAAAGAAACTACCAGGCCCGTAATGAACAGGTCCACGAAGCAATGCCTCGTACGGGAGGTGGACAACGAGATGTTCCATGACGTCAAAAAATGCAGGAAGAAATATCTTCTCTAGGTTGCAGATTAATATCGGAATATTCTCGTGGAGTTTTTGCATGTCGTCTTCTTTGAACGTATGTGTGCTTAAGTCCCTAAAGAATGCTCTAATGCCTATATATGACAAAAAAATACCCCATATATATCATAGTTAACATATCATAACACATAAATTATTATGTAATAATAAAAATATTTTACCTGCAAGTGATTCATGTACATTTGTTGGAAGCAGCTCAGCAAAAGCGAATGGAGTCATTGCATAAACACATGGCAATCATGACTCTTCATTTCTGCAAACTTTTGACCTTGTTCAACACATCTTGAGAGGTTAGAAACATAACCATCAGGAAACTTCATTTCTTATGCCACCCAGTTGAACAAAGTCGTCTTTGCTTCTGATGACAATCGGAAGATGGGAACTGGAACCTTTCCATTGCTCTTGATATGCAAATCACTTCTCGAGCAAATATCAGGTAAGTCCAATCTTGACGTTTTGTTGTCTTTTGTCTTCCCTTGAACATTGAGTATTGTATTCATGATGTTGTCAAAAAAATTCTTCTCTATATGCATCACATCGAGGTTGTGCCGCAAAAGAAGATCCTTCCAGTAAGGCAGCTCCCATAATATACTCTTCTTGTGCCAATTATGAGTGACTCCATACCCATCAGGCATATTTGTAGGAATATGCCAGTTCCCTCCACGAGGAACTGTTTCCAAAGCTCCATAGTGATCAAGTTGTTCTTCAATTTGTTCTCCAGTTAAATATGGAGGAGGACTGTCTCTGACAACTCTTTTGTACCTAAACAATGTCTTGTTTCTTCGGTATGGATGAGTGAAGGGAGGAAATCGATGATGACAATCAAACCAACATGTCTTCCTACCATGCTTCAGTTGAAAAGCATCTGTCATTCCAAGACAATATGGACAAGATAACCTTCTATGTGTTGTCCATCCAGAAAGCATCCCGTAAGCAGGAAAGTCACTTATAGTCCATAGCAGAACTGCTCTCATCGTAAAATTGTTTTTCAAGGAACAATCATACGTCCTCACTCCTGATGACCATAAGTCCTTCAACTCTTGTATCAATGGTTGAAGAAAACCGTCTAGCGACCGTTTTGGATGCTTTGGACCAAGGACTAATATGGTCAAGAATAGAAATTCTTGTTCCATGCACATCTCCGGTGGGAGGTTGTACGGTGTAAGAATGACTGGCCACAAAGAATATTGTCTCCCAGACATTCCAAATGGACTAAATCCATCTGTGCATAACCCAAGATAGACATTCCGAATATTTCTAGCGAAATCTGGGTGTACCGTATTGAAATGTTTCCACGCTCTTGCATCTGACGGATGAGCGATCTCGCCATCCCTTTGGACATGTTCAGCCTGCCATCTCATCGCTCCAGAAGTCCTCTCAGATTGATATAACCTTTTCAACCTATCTGTAATTGGTAGGTACCACACCCTTTGGTACGGTACCCTATTCCTCCCACGTCCTTGTGGTTTGAATCGAAGTTTATTGCAGAAACGACACTCTTCTAACTTCTCATCATCCCTCCAATAGATCATGCAATTGTCGATGCAAACATCTATCATCTCTGAAGGCAACCCAAGACTATAAACCAATTTCTGAATTTCATAATAAGATTCAGCAGACACATTGTCTTATGGCAAATACTCTTTAAACAATTTAGCCCATGCATCCATGCAAAGGTAAATTATGATATATTTTAATATTCATCATCCTAGCTGCTAGAGACAATTTAGAGAGACCTTCTCTACAACCAGGATAGATTGGTTGATTTGCAGCAACTAACATCTCATAAAACTTTTTCGCATCTAAGTTTGGTTCTTCAACATTTTCACTTTCAGCAGCTATTGTTGTAGTGGTTTCAGGTAAAAATGCATCAGTAATCATGTCATGAACCCTATCATGATCTACCATCTGTTCCTCCTCATGGTAACTATATTTATTATGCAAATGATATGGTTCTTGCCTATTACCAGAATCCTGAAAGTTGCTATTAGTACTACTAGCTTCATTTCTACCATAACCTTCTCCATATTGAAACCAAATATAGTAATGTGGTGTAAAGCCTCTGTTTAATAAATGCTTCCATATAGTTTCACTACGAGCAAATTTTGAATTCTTGCACTTTCGACAAGGACAAAACATCTTACCACTTTCTTGCGTGATCGTACACCATGCCTGGTACATGAATGTCTCTAGCCCCCTGAGAAATGCATCAGTCACTCTACCGTCAACATCCTTGTGCGTATACATCCAACTCCGTAACTCGTAAATATTTCTACCATCCGACATTTTTTTTTGATTCTTTTCTTTTTTTTCGTTTGTTTGATAAGTTATGAAGAGAATGAACATATATATAGGAAATTTTCGAATTTGGTAGGTGAAGATATAACAACGAATTTACAAGGAAAAACCTTAACTAGGCTATTACAAGTACCCCACAAGGATTTTACAACGAATTTACTTCTCTGAAGCACAATATAAATACGTTTTCACCAACCATATTATTCGTCGTAATAGCCTTGTAGTTTTACAAGGACATTACGACGAACAATAAAATTCGTCGTAATGTCCTTGTAATATTACGAGGAATTAATTTCGTCGTAATATTACAAGGACATTACGATGAATTCATTGTTCGTCGTAATGTCCTAGTAATGTACTAGTACATTTACGACGAAGTATTTTTCTCGTAAATTTTCGTTGTTAAGTCCTTGTTTTCTTGTAGTGTCAAAACGGTATCATTTACCATCATATTTGTCGCTGATCACAAAAAATGACTCTAACTTCCTAAATAGACTAAGCTATCTCCTCCCATAGAGATAGCTCTCCAACATCAGACACAGGGTTAATAACGCGTTATAAAAGAAATCTGTAATTTTAGTTAGCACTTCCAGAAGACTCCAAAATTTTCTTTGGAGAGATGCCGGTTCCCGATCAAAGCAAGTATAAGCCGAGAATTCATCGTAGAGTTCAATATCGAGACAGAACCAGGTCGAAAAAGCTACGACTAACGTAAGTCAAAATAGTCACCGCAAACTCTAAAACATTACTAGGCCTAGGTTGTGCCCTAAACCCAACACAATGGTCACGAACATCTCAAGGCATGATATCTAACCAATACGAGATCCTAAAACATGTCTCTTCGCTTATGTTTGTACGTTCATACGATTTTGCAACATAAAAAAAGTTTCAAATATTTCGCCAAAACCAAACGACAAATGTGACCATTCGCAAAGAGTTTGATATGATATGACAACTTGTATTCTTCCCTCTACACACGCTCTTACGCTTTCAAAACACAATGCACCATTTATAAAAAAAAAGCTGCAAAACTGCAGGGGTTAAAAGCCACATACGGCCAGTCCCGAAACCATAAATAATGGCCACACACAGCCAGATCAAACATAAGCAAAAAACACTAAAATCAAATTTATCAAACGGGACTGTAACCTTACTCATCCGCCAGAGATGGGACCTCACCCTCGTCCATCGCGTTACCAGGGATTGAAGCCACGTCACCTTCACCTCCCTCGACCACGTCGCCAAGCTCAACGTCCGCAGGATCCTGCCCTCGAGGATATCCGAAGGCGGTATAAGAATGCACCCGGAATTCAGATCAGCGAGGATCAAATCGGAATCTCCATCAACAGCTGCCAGTTCTGCTTTACGAACAGACAGCCTGGCCTCTTCGGCCTCTAGAGACGGAGTTTCTCCTCCCTGAAGTAGCTGGACGCCCAGGTAGATCCCTTCCATGAACATCAATCAGGTAGTCAAGGGAACTAGCAATCCTTGCCAAGCGAGCCTGAAACTCAGCCTTAGCCTCCGTGACCCTGCAGCTCGTCGAGCCTTCTCCGTTGTCAATCTGACACTGCAGACGACGCAACTCCGAAGCCTTGGCCTTCTTAGCCTTCTTCTCCTTGAGCAAGGAACTCGTTGTCTTCCCAAGATCCCTCTCTAACTCGCTAATCCCACTCACCAACCTCGATACCTCGAGATAATGGACTTCCTCGATAGCTCCCAACTTCGCCTCAAGCTGTAACGACCTATCTTTCGACTAAACAAGCTCTTCCAAAAGACGCTCGACCTCTGATCCGCAGTCGTTAATCATCCCGTCGATCAAAGACACGAACTGCGCAATAAAGCGAAGTGAGAAAAGATCTAATACACAGAAAAAGAGTCTTAAAGCAAACTTTGGCTCAATCTCACTTTCTCTGACGCACCTTCTCTTATTAGCTGGCTCGGGGTTTTGTACAAACCTTCTTCTTAGCTGCTTATTTACCGTCTAACGACTTCTTGAATATTATAAGTAGAATGTTTAGAATTTTTTGATGATTTGTGATTAAAAATGATTAATATTTTAGATATTTAAAATGTATTTTGGATATTTATGTATTCATTCGGTACTCTGTTTTTTTCCTACTTGGTTTCGGTATTTAAGTTCTATAGATACAAGAGCCACTCAGATATTTATGAACATTAATTCGGATTTGGTTTCATATAGTGTTTGGTTCTGTTTTAGTTTGGTTATCAATTTTCGATTTATTTGTCAAGGTTTAAGTGTGTTTCTGAAATATGTCTTGTATTTGATAAATAATTCATATAAAAAGTCAAATTTTCATTTTTCTGGATTCTTAGTGAACGAAAAGATTATCTATTCTTTAACTAACCAGTAAAAGAATGAAAGAAGCCATTAGATAAATAGCTTAAGTTTTGGGAATTAACAAATCTCCTTCGTCAAATGAAAAAATTGAGAAATCTAATTATTCCAAAAGATTTCTTCAAAACCTTGAAACCTATAAATAAATTTAGGCGTCTTAAATAGGCAATTTATATTTAAACAAATTATTGATCTGGAACTATAAATCATTTTCCATAGTTCTATTTGATAGGACCCACAAATTATATAATTGTCAATGGTTTTGGAAATATCTATTGTGGAAAATATGTTCGATTGTTGCTTTAGAATATTCTCTTATTTATTAATTTTATTCAAATAAAGGAAAAACTACTGGCATACTATTATAATTATTTAAAAAGAGCAAGGACAGAATTACTACTAGAATTCTATTTGAAGAGTATAGATTATAAGTTTGTATTTTTATTTATTAACCCAACTCACAATAAACCCGACTTAGTAAAAACTTAAGCCTAAATCAGGTATTCATTATTCACAATTTTAGTAAAAATATCATAAGCAAACAATTTGACAATTTTAGTAGAAAATCATAAGCAAAATTGTTATATGTTGAGGATACCTTGTCATCGTGCTGGCCATATGTGATAAACTGGTAATGCATTCGCTAGTGTTCAAATTCCAATAAGAAAATTTAGTGTTTCTAAACAACATGATTGCAAAGAATGCAAGGAAAATTTAGTCTAAAGGGAAATGAAAAACTTACCTTTAGATAAATTAATTTTCAGAAGCGAGGGAGTTTGAAGATGAAGAAATTTTTTCTTCCCTAAAACAATGAGATAAAAAAAACTGACCAGCTGTCATG
Source organism: Moricandia moricandioides (assembly GCA_905132885.1). Classification (NCBI taxonomy): domain Eukaryota; kingdom Viridiplantae; phylum Streptophyta; class Magnoliopsida; order Brassicales; family Brassicaceae; genus Moricandia; species Moricandia moricandioides. The sequence continues at coordinate 136,515 of CAJHQQ010000548.1, forward strand.
ATATAAATAAATGTGTGAAACCGTATTTTCGAAATAATAAAATAATAACAAAACAAATAAATAATCTGAAAATCTCATAAATAACTTGAAACACCATAAATTCAAAGAGGAAATAAAACTAAATAAATAACGATGATAAAATAAGATAGAAGTCTGAAAATAACTCGAAAGAAATCAGTTCAAAAGCACCAATCCAATAGAATCACTCATTCTCGTTAGTCTCACCTGAAAGGGAAAAAAAGAAAAGGGGTGAATAACAGGAGAGTCACTCTGTGAGGTATGGGATGCTAGACACGCAAACCATTGACTAAGTAAATAGAACTCCCACTATGGAAGTTTAGCACTAACATGAACAAACACGACATATATGGCATCACACAAAACAAACAATGCGTTGATAGTGCATAACTAGCTCATACACCCTGCATTCTCCTCATACGGATATACGTCATCATAATAAGAGTCTTTAGCCTAGACATCTCTGGACCCCCGCCCGTAACCGATAAGCGTCGAATGCAAACGTCTCTGCACCACGCCCCACTCAAATATGCGCCGATAACCCAAACGTGTATGAGCCCCGCCCTCCAGTATGCGTCGATAGCCCGGATGTCTCCGAACCCCCGCCCTCAAAAGCGTTGCTAATCCAGATCTCTCTGAACAGCCGCCCTCATCGCATAGTCCTTACTCATAACTATGTATACGTATATATATATATATATAACATCATTTAACATCACTCAATCCATATCAAGGTGAATCTTCTAGACCCCTAATTCCGGTTTACATTGAATCCTAACTATCACACAAGACTCGATCCAATCAAACGGAACATGTTTCGAAACTAAACGATGATAGAAAGAATTCTACACTAGTAACGGGATTTACGGAATAGACCCTCACCTTAGCAATATGGAAAAGTGGTATCTATGAACTCCTGCTCCTCAAATAGACTCAAAATCTGAAATCATGACGAAAAATCGAGTCAGAACGCTCTTCGAACGGTTGGATAACCGGTGAAATGGTTAAATAGTCAACCCGCAGGTCAAAGGTCAACCCGGTCAACTCTGACCTAAGCTGGTCAACCCTTGACCAAATTGAAATCAAATTGAACCAATCGGTTTACTTTAACCAGATTTGATTTCAATTGGACCAATCGGTTTACTTAACCCAAAATCAATTTTAAATAACCAACCGATTTAATCCAATTCAATTTCAGTTTTTAATAACCAACCGGTTTACCCTAACCGAACCAAATTCGAATCAACCCAATCAGTTGACCAAGTCACCGAGTTGACTCGCCGGGTCACCTCGGCCGAGTTGCCGAGTCACCGGCGGTGGCGGTGGAGGAACAGCGGCTTACCAGAAAAGTCACCGGTAACGGCAGAGGCGCGGCGGCGACATGGCGGTGGGTGGTCGGAGATGGCGGCTCCGGCGAACGGTGGCCGGCGACGGTGGCGCGTGGGACTCACGTGCGGCTGCTCCGGCGACCTGCGGTAGTGCGTGAGATTCACGCACGGGGATTTTGGCGGCGCGTGGCGGCGGCTCTCCGGCTGATCTTCCTGCTCATGACTCGTCTCGACGTCACAAAAACGATGGTGGCCTTGGATTTGTGAAAAAACACATGGTTAAAGAGATACAATCGATTTTCTAAATGGAAATAACACAACACACAGCCACGACGGTTTTCGGAGGTTACCTTCGATGATTTCCGGTGGTGGGGTGTCCGATCTCGACTTTGGCGATGATGGCTAAGGTTGATCGGTTCCAGATCTTCCTAACGGCATAGTTTCTGCAGAGGTTCAACGCGTCTAAGTTTTTCTGAATAAAAAAATGAAGTGAAGCTCTAATTTATAGGAAAATACCTAGGGTTTCCAGCAAATTAAATGGGCTTTGCTGGGCCCTAGGATTTGAGTCGTTACAATTCTCCCCCTAATAAGGGATTCAACCCCGAATCCTGCTCACGGTCCGACTGCCCAATATCATCCTAAAAAAGCTCTGGATAATTTTTTCTCATCTGAGTCTCCATTTCCCAAGTCTCCTCTTGGATCCCATCTCTCTCCCAACGGACCTTAGCCATAATTGTCATCATCCAATGTACCGCTTTTACCTGTCGCTCCAAAATCTCAACTGGCTTAATAGGTGCAGGTAAATTTATACCGAGATCACGTGGTGGCTGCTGCAAAATGAGCTCTGGTTCTCTTACGACCTTCCTCAACACCGATACATGGAACACATCATGGAAATCTGACAACTCCGCTGATAACTACAATCTATATGCCACTGCTCCAATCCGCTCCACAATGGGGTACGGTCTCATATACCTCGGTTTAGGCTTCTTTAACTTACGAGTATTAGATCCTCCCTGAAATGTCCTCATCTTCAGGTACACTAAGTCACCCACCTGAAACTCCAAATCTTTTCGGTGCTTATCTGCATAACTCTTTTGTCGGTCATGGGCTTCCTGAAGCCGAGTCTTGAGCATCTCCACTTGCTCTACCGTCTCTTGAACCATTGATGGTTCTATGACACGTCGTTCCCCCACTTCTGTCCAACAAAGTGGTGTACGACAAGGCCTACCATAAAGGGCCTCATACGGTTCCATCTCAATACTTGAATGGTAGCTGTTATTGTAGGCAAACTCTGCTAGAGGTAAATACTTTCCCCAGCTCCCTTCCCAATCCAAAACACAAGCCCTGAGTATATCCTCCAAAGTCTGAATAGTCCTCTCTGACTGCTCATCTGTCTGCGGATGATAAGCTGTATTCATATGGACCTTTGTCCCAAGCCCTTTCTGGAAGGCTCTCCAAAATGCAGATGTGAACTTTGTGTCCCGATCAGATACAATACTAACAGGAACTCCATGCAACCTCACAATCTCTCTAATATATATTTGTGCCAACTGATCTGCTCCATATGTCTTCTTGATTGATAGGAAATGAGCAGACTTGGTGAGTCTGTCCACAATCACCCAAATAGCATTTTTCCCACCATAGCTTATCGGAAGTCCAATCACAAAATTCATAGTCACCATGTCCCATTTCCACTCTGACAATGATAGATTTTGCAATAACCCGCTAGGCACCTGATGCTCAACTTTAACCATCTGACACGTCTGGCACTGCGATACTAATGTAGCAACATCTTTCTTCATACCAGCCCAATGATAGTAGCGCTTCATATCCCTATACATCTTAGTATTTCCCGGATGAATAGAAAAACGTGAATGGTGTGCTTGCTGCAAAATCTCTTTCCTTAACAGCTTATCGTTTGGCATACAAACTCGATTCCGGTACATGTACATCCCGCTCGAAGTTGTATGGTATCCAATACTCTCACTCTCTATCTGCTTATCCAAGGCCGCATCGCTATTCTGACATTTGCGTATCCTCCACAATAAATCTGCCTGCTCTAAGGCCTCAAGACCAGTTGTCTCTCCCTCAATAGTAACTGCACACAATTTGAGACTAGTAAGTGTCCCACTAAGCTCTTGGACCTCCTTGGTTCCTGAAACATCGCTCCTCCGCCTGCTTAAGGCATCTGCCACCTGATTGGCCTTACCCGGATGATATGTGATATCCAAGTCATAGTCTGCTAACAACTCCATCCACCTTCGCTGTCTCAAATTCAGGTCTGCCTGAGTAAAAATATACTTTAAGCTCCGGTCGTCTGTGAGAATCTGCACATTTTCTCCATACAAATATGACCTCCAAATTTTTAGTGCAAATACCACTACGACTAACTCCAAGTCGTGAGTAGGGTAATTAGCCTCGTAAGGTCTGAACTGACGTGATGCATACGCAATGACCTGACCTTCCTGCATCAATACACATCCCAGACCAGTACCTGATGCATCCGTATAAACCTCATATGGTATCCCGGGATTAGGAAGTACCAAAACTGGTGTTTCCGTCAACTGCCTCTTTAACTCGGTGAAACTACTCGAACAAGCTTCTGTCCGAACAAAATTGACATCTTTGCCTGTTAATTACGTCATCGACTTCACAGTACTGGCAAAACCCTTAATGAACTTCCTGTAGTATCCTGCCAACCCCAAAAAGCTGCGGGATCTCACTAGCACTCTTAGGTGTAGGCCACTCTGTTATCGCAGTAATCTTCGCTGGATCTACTGCAACTCCTGCCTCAGAGATCACGTGACCCAAAAATCCAATCTTCCTCTACCAGAAGCTACACTTACTTAGCTTAGCAAACAACTAATGCTCTCTGAGCTTACCCAACACGATCCGCAAATGCTCTGCATGCTCCTCTCTGCTCCAAGAATAGATCAAGATTTCATCAATGAAGACAATCACACACTTATCCAGATGCTCGCGAAACACATCATTCATGAGCTTCATGAACGCTGAAGGTGCGTTCGTCAACCCAAATGGCATCACCACAAACTCGTAATGTCCATAACGCTTATGGAAAGCTGTCTTCCACACATCCTCCTCAGCTATAGCAATCTGGTGATACCCTGATGCCAAGTCAATCTTAGAGAACCATGAAGCTCCCTGCAACTGATCCAGCAACTCATCGATAAGCGGAAGCGGGTACTTATTCTTTATGGTTACTTTGTTCAAGCCTTTGTAGTCGATACATAGCCTGAAACTCTCATATTTCTTTTTCACAAACAATGGTGCTCCCCACGGTGAAGTACTCGGTCTAACAAAACCCTTATCTGATTGTTCCTCCAACTGCTTTTTCAACTCTGCCATCTCTGTTGGCGCTAAACGGCATGGAGCTCGTGAAACCGGTGCTGTCCCTGGCTCCAACTCAATCGTAAGTACATCTCCTCTAGCTGGCGGTGGCCCTTTCAAGGCCTCAAATACATCCTCATACTCCGCAACCAGTGGAATAGTCTGCAGGTTGGGATGTCCATCCTTCTTAACCATAGAAATAGTGGCTAAGAATCCCTCAGCTCCTCTCTCCAATAGCTCCTCAGCGTGCAACATGGAGATTATAGAAATTCCCAGGTGTGTCTGAATACCCTGAAATGTAATCTTCCCATCTAAATTAAGAATATGAACTCTGGCTCTCGGACAATCCAACACTACTCGATGACGTGTCAGCCAGTCCATCCCAAGAATAACATCATAATAACTCAGCTTCACCTCTGCTAAATCTCCACTAAAATCAACTCCTCCAAGTAAGACCAGTACATCTCGATGAACTCTGACGGCTCCCAATCTCTCTATGCCAACTATCTGAATCTGTTTGGCTTTCGGCTCGAAGACACCCTAAAAAGGCCAAGACTTGACCAAACGTGGACTCACAAAACTGTGCGAAGCTCCCGTGTCAAATAGGTATGAGCTAGCTCACCTTCAACCGAAATCGATCCTACACAACATTTTTACTAACTACACTAGATACCACAAAATAAAAATTTCATAAACTCAACCAAAATAATAAGAACACATACCAGCTATCAGCTCAGCTCCATCGGCCTCTCCTAAAGCATACACACGTGGAGCGATGGTTGGACGCTTGGCTGCAGGCCGCTAGTCGGGCAATACCTTGAGATATGGCCCAGCTGGCCACAAGTGAAACAAGCCCTTGGTGCTACAGGCGGTGGTGGTGGTAGTGCTGCTGCTGCCGCTCCCACTACTGGTGCTGGTGCTGGTGCTACACTCTGAGTGCCAGGTGGTCTAACCCGACAAGTCCTACTTTTGTGCCCGAACTGGCCACAAGTAAAGCACTGAAAACACTCTCCCATATGGTGACGACGACAACGCGCACAATAAGATCCCCCAGTTTGATCAAATGGCCTCTTCTGTGACTCACCAGTCTTACCAGTCTTAGGCTGAGCTGCCCTCGAGTGTTTCAGCTCCTCAGTAATACATTACTCCTGCACAGCAGCCTTCTCTACCATATCCTCCAAGCTAGTGTAAGTCACCACACTGCATCTGCCACGAAGATCAACTCGCATCCAATCTAAGAATCTCCTGATAAGGTCCTCCTCATCCATATTATTACCAACAAACCTACGAAGCCGGCTAAACTCCCGCTCATACTCCTTGATAGTCTTAGTACCCTGTCTCAGATGCTCAAAGTCATTCTTCTTCTGGTGTAAGGCTTCCCTCGAAAAGTACTTCTTGTCGAATGATTCGAGGAAAAACTCATATGTCAGCTCAGCCTGATGCATCAATCGTACTCCATCCTACCATACTGCCGCATCCCCACGCAGATGTAACACAACGATATTAAGGCAGAATCGTCGTGGACAATGGATAGTCTCCAGACATGTCACCAGCCTATGTCTCCAATCATGGGCAACCGTGGGCTCTACTGTCCCTCAAATTTCTCCAAATTCATGTACTTCAACTGCCGCAATACTCTAAGGAATGCCTCACTACACTCGGGAGCCTGCACTAGAAGAGGGGTGGTGGTGGTGGGACCTGAAAAACCCCTGGAACATGCTGAACGGGGTGTTGTTAACCCGGAATCTATGGGTCCCTTGAACCTGAACTGGGGCGGCCTGCTGCACGTGAATCTGCGCACCATGCTGCACCTGAACCTGAGGTCCACGTGGTTCCTGCTGAGCTGCAGCCAACTGTCGTGCAACCTCCTGAGCTGCTGCCTGGGCAGCTTGCCTAGCGGCCTCCTGGGCAACCTGCTGACTGCCTCCGGAGCAGCCTGTCGAGCTGTATCCTGCACCATCTGCCTCAAAGCGTCCTGATCAACTGGCGGAACCGTATTATGCGAAGCTGCTGGTGGCACATGCTCATCTCCAGCCTCTCAAGCAGCTCTGGCGGTATGCGGACGACCAACTCTCCTCCGTGGTGGCATCTGAAAGGGGGAAAAACAAACAGTCGACTTCTGCTGAAATCAGATACCAAAGATTGTTTAAGGAATAATACTGCGAGAAATGTGTTATCTCTTTAAAAATTCAAAATCTTTAAAATGTTTGCAAACTATCAAAATCCGATTAAAACCAGGTCCCATAAATCGCCATCCCAGGACGGAACCCGCTCTGATACCAAAATTGTGAAACCCGTATTTTTGAAATAATAAAATAATAACAAACTAAATAAATAATCTGAAAATCTCATAAATAACTCGAAACACCATAAATCCAAAGGTGAAATAAAACTGAATAAATATCGATGATAAAATAAGATAACACGAAAGAAATCAGTCCAAAAGCACCAATCCAATAGAATCACTCCTGCTCGTTAGTCTCACCTAAAAGGGGGAAAAAGGAAGAGGGGTGAGTAACATGGGAGTCACTCAGTGAGGTATGGGATGCTAGACACGCAAACCACTGACTAAGTAAATAAAACTCCCACTATGGAAATTTAGCACTAACATGAACAAACACGACGCCTATGGCATCACACAGAACAAACAATGCGCTGATAGTGCATAACTACCTCATACACCCCGCATTCTCCTCATACGGATATACGTCATCATAATAAGCGTCGTTAGCCTAGACATCTCTGGACCCCCGCCCGTAACCGATAAGCGTCGAATGCAAACGTCTCTGCACCACGCCCCACTCAAATATGCGCCGATAACCCAAACGTGTATGAGCCCCGCCCTCCAGTATGCGTCGATAGCCCGGATGTCTCCGAACCCCCGCCCTCAAAAGCGTTGCTAATCCAGATCTCTCTGAACAGCCGCCCTCATCGCATAGTCCTTACTCATAACTATGTATACGTATATATATATATATATAACATCATTTAACATCACTCAATCCATATCAAGGTGAATCTTCTAGACCCCTAATTCCGGTTTACATTGAATCCTAACTATCACACAAGACTCGATCCAATCAAACGGAACATGTTTCGAAACTAAACGATGATAGAAAGAATTCTACACTAGTAACGGGATTTACGGAATAGACCCTCACCTTAGCAATATGGAAAAGTGGTATCTATGAACTCCTGCTCCTCAAATAGACTCAAAATCTGAAATCATGACGAAAAATCGAGTCAGAACGCTCTTCGAACGGTTGGATAACCGGTGAAATGGTTAAATAGTCAACCCGCAGGTCAAAGGTCAACCCGGTCAACTCTGACCTAAGCTGGTCAACCCTTGACCAAATTGAAATCAAATTGAACCAATCGGTTTACTTTAACCAGATTTGATTTCAATTGGACCAATCGGTTTACTTAACCCAAAATCAATTTTAAATAACCAACCGGTTTACCCTAACCGAACCAAAATCAAATCAACCCAACAGGTTGACCCAGTCACTGAGTTGACTGGCCAAGTCGACTCGGCCGAGTTGCCAAGTCACCAGCGACGGTCACCAGAGGTGGCGGCGGAGGAACGATGGCTTACCGGAAAAGTCACCGGCGACGGCGGATGATGCACCCCGGTTCGAGATGGACATGGCTCAAGATGGCGATCTTGTCGACCAGCTCGATTCAACTGAGGTTTTACCATCATATCATGCTGATCATACCATGATTGAGCCAGGAGCTAACTTGGAAAAGGAAGGAATTACTAAGTGGAAGCAACGATCAATTAACCTTAAAGATATCATGGAAATCAGTAATGATATATGTTCATTGTTTGACTCATATCTTCCGAATCACGAGGCTTCTACGCATGAAATCACTTGGAGAATGTTCTCAACTCAATTATGGAGCTCGTTGAAGAAGAATCAGATCAAACGGAGTTCATATGTGGAAGTTATGCCATTTACAAACCAGGTGATCTTCAGTTCTCGCGAATTCAGACATGTGCGCATTCAGGTGAGCTGGACCGACACTGCCTTGGAGCTGGATGAGCTAATGGACACTATATTGGATGAGCTTAATACTCAAGTGAGTTGGACTTACATTATTCTAAGCGAGCTGAGCTGGATTCACACTCACTTGGACGAGCTGAGCGAGCTAGTTCGATCTTCCGAGCTGGTTCGACCACCCAAGAAACTGGAATTGGCTAACCTTATTTCTGATGAACCAACGACCAATTCAATAATTCCAAAGGTGATTATTCATGTTCTAAATGTCCAAGAAATCCTTGGGCTTGATGGTTTTCAAAAAGATTCAAAAATAGACTTGTTTGGGCCAAATGGAGAAACCGATCAAATTTTGGCTAAGGCAAAAGATGGATTTCGACCAGGCCTCAAGTGGACATGTCTTGGCCCATATCAGGAGCATATTCTTCACCTTTCAAAGTCCTGGTCGTGGCTATATCAAGAGGCATTCAACAACATACTTATTTCTAGTCAAAAGTCTTAGTCTTTGTTTGTGTTTTCTAAGTTTCTAGTTTTCCACAAAAACTCTTAGTCTTTCTTTGACCACAAGTAGTATAAATATGTAATCACAAGCCACGAAATAAATCAGATTGCTTTCCCCTTTTTATGAGTTTATCTCTTTGTTCTTTGTTAGAACATTTCTTAGTTTCTTGGTGAGGTTATCTCCAAGTTTCGATCCTTCTTTTGTTGGACCGGTGCGTCACATCCGGCAACGATTGAAGTCTGGTAGTATCATTGGGCCTTCCGCAACCCTTTGTGTCACCATTCATCCCATCTAGTTCTCCTTTTGGAGTCCATATCCCCCTTACCGGTCGAGTGCCTTTCCTAGGGTCTATCAAGTGGTATCAGAGCCACTCAACCGGTACTATCTTTTCATATTCTCATCTTTCATTTAAATTTCTTCAAACTCTTCTTCTTCTTTCTATCTTGAATCTGGGCCCCTCATTACCATCCACTATATAAAAAAAAGAAAAGAAAAAGAAAAGAAAAAGAAAAAAAAACGATCGAAAAAAAAAAACAAAAAAAAAAGTTTGAAAGATTTCGAAAAGTTTGATTTGTGGTTTGGTGGTGGAACAGAAATCCTGCTGGCCGAGGAGAAATCCGGCCTTTGAGGAGGTTAAAGCAGATTCCAAATCCAAATTTTCTTATCTTTCTATCTCATCTCATTGTTTGTTTGATTGGGAAACCCATCGGAAACTTGAATTGTCTTTCTTAGAACTTTGAGAAGAAACTTGAGTGATTACCTTAAAAATCAGAGTGAAACACGTGTGTGGGTGAGGATAAACACATTGAGAGTGTGAGGATTTATTTCCTAACTTTTGGTGTTGAGATTTTCAGGTTATGATGTTTGGTCTTCTCAAGGAGAGTAACAAGGAGAAGCCCCAACGAAATTCTAACTCTCAAACCCCTTTTAAATATCCCTTGAATTATTTTGATGAGTTTGTTAGTGTGCAGGAACATCCACCTATAAGGAGAAAAACAAGCAGAGATGTGGCTGATCCAAAGAGACAACCTTTTCAGTTTGATGTCCAACAATTTTGTGAAAACTTTGTGAAGGAAGTGGACAAATCCCTCAAGGACGTCAACAAGAGCCAAAAGAAGAGCACTTCCACACGTGCTCTAGTAGCTGAGCCATCCTTGTTCATCAGCAAGAAAACCAAAGGTAAATCTGAAAACAATTTTGAAGAATTTAAATTTTTTTCAGATTCTTTACCTACCTTTGATGAATATGAGCAAGAACTAATTGAAAGCTCGATCACTTGTGAGGATAAATGTGATCTTCCTTCTCTTGAATCTGAGTTTGTGTTTGAGAATGAGCAAGCTAATGTAGAACTAACTGTTTTGCAACCGGAGCTTCCGAGTAGTCTTGTTTTGTCTCCACAGGTTTTTGAGGAAGAGCCACTAGACTATCCACATCAATGCCCATGCCTTGGCACTTGGATATCTTTGGATGATGGTCCAGATCCTATCTTTGATATGGAGGACGAACCTGATCCAGTCTTTGATGAAGAAGCAACAAGCATCACATCCATTGCTATGGACAATCATCTTTGCTTTGACCCCAGCACAACTACTGCTCCTTCATCTCCCGGCCCTTTGCCTCCTGATCTTCACAAGCACTGTGAGAAACCTGATTTGATTAATTCTCTGCATGATATGCTTGTCAAGATCAGTACACATGATATAACTCGTTTTGGTCTTGAAAAGATGAAAGAATTTTGTGTTTCAAATTCTGTTTTTGATAACATGATTAATTCTTTTCAAATCTTAAAACCTGATGAACTTCTTGATCATAAATGTTTTCAAAATGATAAAGGCATCAACTCTGGAATTATTTTGACCTTTGATCAGTTCTTGAAGCATAGCAAAGGCTTTGATCATTTTGAAAAGTCTCTTGAGATTGATTTGAAACAAACTGACTTTTGTGTTAGAAAATCTTTTGATTCGCTTGTTTTCAAAGAAAATAGTTTTGATCTGAGTTCTTCTAGACATACATTGATCACTGATGATTTATTTTCATCCTCTTGTGCCTTGAACAAAATTTTGGTTAAGAAGTTGCTGGAACATGAATCACTTAGAACTGAAAATGATTTTTGTGATTTTGATTCTTGTGATTTTGTTTTGCAGCCTGATCTTGTGTGTTTTGAAACTGATAAGACTTGGCATTTTCTGAGATCATTTCGAGATAATTGTGTTGTTTTGAGCCTTGATGATATTGTGGTTTACAACACTTTCTTTGAAAAACATCTTGAGTCTTGGATAGTTAATTCTCAATCTGAACTTAAGCTTGTGTGTTCAGATGTTGAGCAGGATATTCCCGTCTTGGGAATGAATACTATTGTTGCATATCTTGATAAAATTATGGTCTGTAATGTTTATTTTGATGTGCATCTTGACAGGCTGAAATGTGTGCTACTTGTTCTTGGAAAAGATATCTTGATTCATGATTTGAACAAGTATTTGTCTTGCACATTTGATCCTGGTCTTTTAGTGTTTGTTTTGAGTATCCAGGAAATACAGGTTCATCCTATCAGGAATGAAAGCATTGACCGTGCCCAACATGAGTTTTGGAGAAGCTTTGTTGAAACCGGCTACCTTGGAGATGCCAGTGATAGAGGTTCACTCCAAGACGAATATCTCGGCCACCAGAAGGTATTTTGTCTTGAATCCAATTTTCCTGGAAAGCCAACTCAACAAGAATTTACTGAGGCCTGGAATCGCATGAAAACCTTCCCGGATGAAGAAGTTATGAATTTTCCAAATCAGAGGTTCTTCAGTCCGTCTATCCGCGAGTACCAGATTTCTAAAGGAGATTCAGGCCCAAGAAAGAAGCGTCCTGAGCCAAAACCGATCCTCCATGAACCAAAGGTGTTTCCTCAGTCATTCTCCTTTCTAAACCAAAAGCACTGTAAGGATCATGAGTTGATTGTCTCTACTCTTCATGAAAATGTTTTGAAACCGAGAATTTCAAGGAGAAAACATATTCTTACTTGGTTGAAAAACGTTTTGCTCAAACCTTTTCATGAATTGTTTTCATTGAGTTGTGCTTTGAAAGAGATTTGGTGTAGGAACAAGCATGAACCAAAATTGCTTAGGCCAAAAGATCATTTTGATTTTGTTCATGAAGAAAATCTTTTAAATTTGGCATTGTCTCTTGCTTTTCCTATCAGTTTGTCACCTTGGCCAAATTTTGAACTTGATAAACCAAATTTTGGTGATCAGTTTACTTTCTTTATGCTTGCCCACGTGCTTGATGATTATCCTAAGAGCTTGGATCATGTTTTTGATGTCTTAAGGATAGAGAAACCCTTTGATTATTTCTTTCGCAGATTTGATGTGGTTTCTCTAGTTGTTTTGAAAGTGCAGGATATAAAGGATCAGTTTCAGATGGAAGCAAGCAGAGGAGAACGACACCACACTTGTGTTCTTGGAACATGGAACTGAAAATACTTGAAGGAAATAAGTTCAAAACTCCAAGGAAGTTTCTCTCCAAATTTATCCTTCATTGAATTTTACTTGTTTTCAAAATTCTTTTTGTCTGATTCATTTTCTTTTGTTTCAGGTAAAATGGATTTGAGGTCAAATCCTTTTGAAGAGGGAGGGAATGATGCACCCCGGTTCGAGCACCGACCTGCTTGGATCATGGACATAGCTCAAGATGGCGATCTTGTCGACCAGCTCGATTCAACTGAGGTTTTACCATCATATCATGCTGATCATACCATGATTGAGCCATGAGCTAACTTGGAAAAGGAAGGAATTACTAAGTGGAAGCAACGATCAATTAACCTTAAAGATATCATGGAAATCAGTAATGATATATGTTCATTGTTTGACTCATATCTTCCGAATCACGAGGCTTCTACGCATGAAATCACTTGGAGAATGTTCTCAACTCAATTATGGAGCTCGTTGAAGAAGAATCAGATCAAACGGAGTTCATATGTGGAAGTTATGCCATTTACAAACCAGATGATCTTCAGTTCTCGCGAATTCAGACATGTGCGCATTCAGGTGAGCTGGACCGACACTGCCTTGGAGCTGGATGAGCTAATGGACACTATATTGGATGAGCTTAATACTCAAGTGAGTTGGACTTACATAATTCTAAGCGAGATGAGCTGGATTCACACTCACTTGGACGAGCTGAGCGAGCTAGTTCGATCTTCCGAGCTGGTTCGACCACCCAAGAAACTGGAATTGGCTAACCTTATTTCTGATGAACCAACGACCAATTCAATAATTCCAAAGGTGATTATTCATGTTCTAAATGTCCAAGAAATCCTTGGGCTTGATGGTTTTCAAAAAGATTCAAAAATAGACTTGTTTGGGCCAAATGGAGAAACCGATCAAATTTTGGCTAAGGCAAAAGATGGATTTCGACCAGGCCTCAAGTGGACATGTCTTGGCCCATATCAGGAGCATATTCTTCACCTTTCAAAGTCCTGGTCGTGGCTATATCAAGAGGCATTCAACAACATACTTATTTCTAGTCAAAAGTCTTAGTCTTTGTTTGTGTTTTCTAAGTTTCTAGTTTTCCACAAAAACTCTTAGTCTTTCTTTGACCACAAGTAGTATAAATATGTAATAACAAGCCACGAAATAAATCAGATTGCTTTCCCCTTTTTATGAGTTTATCTCTTTGTTCTTTGTTAGAACATTTCTTAGTTTCTTGGTGAGGTTATCTCCAAGTTTCGATCCTTCTTTTGTTGGACCGGTGCGTCACATCCGGCAACGATTGAAGTCTGGTAGTATCATTGGGCCTTCCGCAACCCTTTGTGTCACCATTCATCCCATCTAGTTCTCCTTTTGGAGTCCATATCCCCCTTACCGGTCGAGTGCCTTTCCTAGGGTCTATCAGCGGAGGCGTGGTGGCGACACGGCGGCGGGTGGTCGGAGACGGCGGCTCTGGCAAACGACGGCCGGAGACGGTGGCGCGTGGGACTCACGCGCGGCTGCTCCAGCGACCTGCGGCGGTGTGTGAGATTCACACGCGGGGCTTCTGGCGGCGCGTGGCGGCGTCTCTCCGGCTGATCTTCCTGCTCCTGACTCGTCTCGACGTCACGAACACGATGGTGGCCTTGGATTTGTGAAAAACCACACGGTTAGAGAGATACGATCGATTTTCTAAACGGAAATAACACAACACACGGCCACGACGGGTTTCGAAGGTTACCTTCTACGATTTCCGGGGGGTGGGGTGTCTGATATCGACTTTGGCGACGGTGGCTGAGGCTGATCGGTTCCAGATCTCCATGACGGCAAAGTTTCTGCAGAGGTTCAACGCGTCTAAATTTTTTCTGAATAAAAAATGACGTGAAGCTCTAATTTATAGGAAAATAACTAGGGTTTGCAGTAGATTAATGAGCTTTGTTGGGCCCTAAGATTTTGGTCGTTACAGAATGTAATGGTAATATTTTCATATTCTAATATCATTTTTGATTTTCCAATTGCTCCATAATACTAGAGACTATAGATCTAAAGACCATAAACAATTTAAAAAGAAATGATTGCCTCTTCTGTAAACAAAAAGGGTTTATGCTTATGATCTAAATAATAGAAGCAAATTCTTTCGAATTATCATTTGGAGACTTCACTTCTCTAGTAGTTTAGTAGTATTCCATCAACTCTGTTGAGTTTAGTCCCTGTACTGCACACAAAAATTATCATATTTAGCGAAGAACAAATAGTTAGGATGCAAACTAATAAAATTAAACATGATAACTAAATTGAACACAACACACACAAAAACAGACAAAGAACGAAGACCGAATAAGAAAATGGTTCAATAGAGTATTTATACGGTCGATAGTTGGTTAGTTAGATAAGAATAAACTTCAAAATATCTTCGCTGTCAAGTTGAAATTTATATAATCCTTTTGAATTAGTAAGATATTTGTTACGAAGATATTTATTTGAAAGATTTGACTACAGTATGTTGATTTATTCTGGGTAAAATTCATAATTAATAGAAAATTTTCGTAAAATAATTATATTGTTAGATACTTGTTTCATTTTCTCGTAATTCTCATATTTTTGAAATTTGATTTTATTTGAAATTGATATTATTTTATTTTTATATAAAAAAAACTAAATATGTTTTTTTTTAATTATATTAACAATTAAATAATAATAAAAATGTTTTTGCACAAGACCATATATAAATAAATATTAATTGTAAAAACTAGAAAGCACAAATCTAATATATTTATTATATATTTTAAAATATTAATAATTTGTTAACAACTATCTATAAAATAACAATAAGAAACTTTATAATAACAAATTTCAACTAGAAACTTTTCATTATTATTTTGGGGAAATTGCTAAAATGACTCAAAATTTGATTTCAAATGCAAAAATGTACTCCAAATTCAATCAAATGCAAAAGTAACCCAAAATGCTAGTGAAAATACAATAAACTCTTTGTGAGCAAACAAAAAAATTGTATTCAATTTTATCAAAATAACATTTTCGCGTGAGAGAAGTCTTCTGCGAGAAGACTTCCCTGTAAGTCTCCTACTGAAGATTTCTCTAGAAGTCTTCTCTAAGAAGTCTTCTGTACATCTTCCGTGAGTCGTCCAGTAGTCTTCCGAAAGTCTTCTCTGAGAAGACTTCCATGTACGTATTCTCCGGAAGACTTCTCTAGAAGTCTTCTCAAACAATAAATCCTAAAAATAATTTATAGAATTTATAAAAAAATATTTATATAAAGGAAAAATAGAAATCATGTAACCACAAACATTTGTAAATAATGTAAATTTATATCAACTAAAATTGAATTTTTTTCAACCTAGATGAATTAATGTAGAATGAGTCATGGTATTCATTGGTTTAGGGTTTAGTAACATATGTGATAGTATTGTAGGTAGTTTTAGGCGTAGATTTTGAAATCTATCTTCTTAACTTTTTTTTTTGAATTTGACGAATATGTGTTAGTGATCCTCTAATAAGATGATTTTAAACACTTTCTAAGTTTATTTTATATTTAAGGAAGTGTTTTTGGTTAGTTAATTGATTTAGGGTTTCGGAAGACTTCTCGGGATATCTTCTAACATATAATGTTGTAGAAGACTTCATGGAAGTCTTCACGGAAGACTCTACAATTTTACCGCTTGAATTTCAGTGAAATTCAAATTCCCGCCTAATGGCGAAGTCTTCCGGAAGTCTTCCATGAGTCGTCCAGTAGTCTTCCGAAAGTCTTCTCTGAGAAGACTTCCATGTACGTATTCTCCAGAAGACTTCTCTGGAAGTCTTCTCAAACAGTAAATCCTAAAAATAATTTATAAAATTCATAAAAAATATTTATATAGAGGAAAAATAGAAATCATGTAACCACAAACATTTGTAAATAATGTAAATTTATATCAACTAAAATTGAATTGTTTTCAATCTAGATAAATTAATGTAGAATGAGTCATGGTATTCATTGGTTTAGGGCTTAGTAACATATGTGATAGTATTGTAGGTAGTTTTAGGCGTAGATTATGAAATTTATCTTCTTAACTTTTTTTATTGAATTTGACGAATATGTGTTAGTGATCCTCTAATAAGATGATTTTAAACACTTTCTAAGTTTATTTTATGTTTAAGGAAGTGTGTTTTGGTTAGTTAATTGATTTAGGGTTTCGGAAGACTTCCAGAAGACTTCCCGGGATGTCTTCTAACATATAATGCAGTAGAAGACTTCAAGGAAGACTTCACGGAAGACTCCGAGAAGACTTCTCAAGAAGTCTTCCAAACCAAACTCGAACTTAATTTACCTTCAATTTGAAATTAACCGGAAAAAAAACCAAATTATATTTAACCTAACCTGATAATTTACCGTACATATAAATAGTAGTTTTTCACTGTTTTTTTTTTCACTTTTCGGTGTTTCAGAAAAAAAAAAGTTGGTGAAAACCCTAGCCTCCTCTTCTAAGGTGATTACTGTGACGATTTCCGACGAATCTCTTCCGACTACCGGTTCCCCTTTATTTCAGATCTGAAACCGTTCGTTTCTCCCCTTGACTTCTTCCTCTATTTCTTTCCTTTCTGACCTCAAGTTGACCCATTTGTCCGTAAGTGTCCCGGAAGTCTGCCGTAAATCTTCTTGGAAATCACCCGTAAGTCTTCATGGAAGTCATCCGTAAGTGTTCATGGTAGTCATCCGGAAGACTTCATGGAAGTCATCCGGAAGACTTCATGGAAGTCATCCGGAAGACTTCATGGAAGTCATCCGGAAGACTTAATGGAAGCCATCCGAAGTTTTCTGTAAGTCTTCCATGAAGTCTTCCATGAAGTCTTCCGGATGACTTCCATGAAGTCTTCCGTAAGTCTTCGGTAAGTCTACCGTAAGTCTTCGGTAAGTTTTCCGAAGTCTTCCAAAAGTCTTCCGAAGTGTTCCAAAGTCTTCACAGTCTGTATGTTAGTATAGAACTCTTGGTGTGTTTGTTTTATGTTTTATATGTTGTTTTATCATTGTTTGCAGGCTATACAATGGAATTACTAGTACTCCCGAAGAGGTTGTTCACCCTAGGGGAAGAGCCCATTCCATTGAAGAGCATTGGATATCATACTGATGACCCCAGATTACTTCCTGCTGTAAAGGATGCTCTCCATGCTGATGAATGGGAGGAGCTGAAGAACTCTAGGTTGGGAGTCTTCATAAAGTTCTGGGAGTTGAACTTTGGTTGGGCGTCTAGGCTGGTTCACTATATGCTATGTTTTCAGCTCGATGTCAAGAAGAAGTACGAGCTGTGGAGTTTCATTGGTTCAGAGCCGGTGAGGTTTTCACTTATTGAGTTTGAACATCTCACCGGTCTTAACTGCGACTATGTTGAGCATGGGGATAATCCTCATGTAGGGTTAACAGAGAATTTGTATCGGTTCTGGGAGTTGATGGGTGTTGATATCGATTCTGGTCCAAGCTCCCAGCAAATAGTGGCGGCGTGTGGGAGATGTGGACAGTGGTCTCGGGATGACCGCATGAGGCTGAGATACCTAGCCATCTACACAAGATTCATTGAAGGACGAAAGTCCACATCCGCTACACGGGCTAGTCCTGCCAGGCTAGTGATGAATCTTAAAGAGTTTGAGGCCTACCCATGGGGGAGATTGGCGTTTAAGATCCTTATGGATTCTGTGAAGACTAAGGATTTGACAAAATCTTACACCATTGATGGGTTTATTCAAGTACTCCAAGTCTGGATCTACTTCGCTCTGCCCGATTTTGCTGTGGAGTATGGAAAGCCCATACGAAACAAACCTAGTCCTCCTCTACTGGCTTATAAGGGACATAAAGAACAAAAAAAATTCAAAGAGGGTATCTGCACACAGGTATATCTCAGTATCTAACTTGATATGGTAGTGATTATTGTCTTAGTATCTAAATTGATATTCATTACTTCCTGCAGACTCGTGTAGTGAACCTAGTGGTGAAGGAGCTTGGTGAATTGTTCCCGCAGTGAGACAATGATAACACCGATGAGGCAGTTGAGAACCTAGTGAATCTCATCTGTGGTGGTGAACGTAAGATGAAGTGGGGCAAAGAGTGCTGGCCAGACATTGGTACTAAGCCGTGGACCAATCCAAAGGTCATCATTGTCAAGGAGGAATCTCTTGAGCTTCCTTTCAAGGAAGAAAGAAGACCCTGGAAGAAACTTCGTACTGAGGCGCGTACTGAGGATCGTACTGAGGCTCCTTATGAAGCTCGTACTGAGGCTCCTTCTGTTTCGTGGAGTGGGCTTAAGAAAGAAGATCTTGAACAAAGTTTCAAGAACTTGACGAAAGTTATGATTGATGGGTTTGGGCAGTGCCTAAAAGAGATCAAGCTTTTTGCCGATAGGATTGAAGCTGTGGAGAAGAAGGTGGGAATCAACCACAATGAACTTCAACTCACAGTTTCAGAACCGGATAATAATGCGCACGAACTAGGGGTTAGTACTGAAACCTCTCCGAAAATCAAAATGAAGAGAAATACTAAGAATAAGAAGTGAACTCGAATTTGTTTCATTTATTGATTGGTACATTTGTTTCATTTGTTGATTGGATGATACATTTGTTTCATTTGTTGATTGGATGGATGGTACATTTGTTTCATTTGTTGATTGGAACCTTTGGCTAAGTTAATTTTATGTGGATTGAACTCGAATTTGTAGAGTGAGAGTGTGAATGGGAAGAAATCAGGAAGTCTCAACAAAGACACTGACCAAAAACAAATGAGAAGCATCAATGCACCTCGGGTCCCGGAGGTGGAAGATCCAAGTGTTGTCATTATGGACAAAACTGAGCCAACTAAATCAGACTTGGATAGGGCGGACGAGAGACGCCGGGTAAAGAAAGATGCTACCATGGCATTCCTCCGGGGAATGAGTGAACGAGATAGGAAGCTTGCTGCATCACAACAGTCTCCTTATCAGGGCAACAGCACAGCCAAAGTGATCGTGCCGAACAAGAAGGCTGGTCTTGGCTATGATCCGTTTGCTCCCCTTGACAAGAATAACAATAAGTTGCTTATTGAATTTTTGAAAAAAAGATCCGTAAGTACTAATCTCCCACAGAACATTAAGTTGGTTGTTGTTGTTTGTTGATCTAGTTTTGCTGTTTTCAGGACTCATAAAATAGCTTTTGATAAAAGACCACCGGGGCCAAGTTTGTGGTATTCCACCATCCGAACACCCCTAAAATGGCTCCACGACTCGGTAAGATTTTTAAGGTTTACTTGTGGAAGTCTTCTGGAAGTCTTCTGGAAGTCTTCCGGAAGTCTTCCAGAAGACGTCTTCCGGAAGTCTTCTGTAACTCTCCGGAAGTCTTCTGTAAGTCTTCTGGAAGTCTTCTGTAAGTCTTCTGGAAGTCTTCTGACTTGTTATGTCTTCTTGAAGTCTTATGCCTTGTTATGTTTTCAATGCAGCATATAGATGGTTATATCAATTTACTGAGGCAGCAATTTCAGAGGCATTCAGAGCACTTTAGGAGCGAGAGCCTTTACATTCTTGATCACGTGTTTAGCAGAATGTGGACGTTCAAGTACCCAAAGTTTAAGAGATCGGAGGCCGATGCAAACGGGTTAGGAAGGATGCTCCCTGCAGGGAGTTGGGATTTTTATGTTGGTTTACTACCCAGATTTTGCCAAGCAAAGAAGGTTTGGGGATCGGATGTGGATGACATTTATGCGCCAGTGAACTTCAAGAATGATCACTGGATTGCTATTTGGGTGTCCATTCCAAACAGGCACATCACCATCTGGGACAAAATTATAAACCATATTAGACCTGCTCAACTCGCCAATTTAATAGAGCCTTTTGCCAAGATGCTACCTTATCTGCTTGTGGAATGTGCTGCCTCCGTCGAAAAGCGTGTGAAATACACACTAGAGCCATTCACATATGCGAGAGTGGCTGCCGGAGTACCTCAATGTTGTGCTGGTGATTGTGGTGTGTTCACCTTGAAATACATAGAGTGTCATGCTCTTGGAATGGAATCATTTCCTCCTGTCTATCTGATAAGAACGTCAAGAGCATTAGGGAGAAGATGGCTACTGACCTATTTAATGAGACCTTTGGCAACAATGGAGAAATCGATATTGAGGGCTTGGATATGTATGATTGAACTAATCATTTGTAACTTGAACTAATCTTTTGTAACCTTGAACTAATATTTTGTACATAATTCTAATTCTAATGAAGGAACCTATTCAAACACAATCCATAAGACATAAGATAAGTTCATAAGACATAAGTTCATAACACATAAGTTCATAAGACATAATACATAAGACATAAGATATAAGTTCACAAGACTTCCAGAAGACATCCTCCAGAAGACTTACAAAAGACATCCAGACGACTTACCGAAGACTTACAGACGACTTACAGAAGACTTACAGAAGACTTTAAGAAGACACCCTCCGGAAGACTTACAGAAGATATCCAGACGACTTACCGAAGACTTACAAATAACTTACAGAAGACTTCAAAAAGATTTTAAGAAGACACCCTCCAGAAGACTTACAGAGGACATCCAGAAGACTTACCAAAGACTTACAGAAGCTTCAAGAAGACATCCTCCGGAAGACATACAGAGGACTTTCAGAAGACTTGCAGAAGACTTACATAAGACATCCTCCGGAAGACTTACAGAAGACTTACAGAAGACTTCAAGAAGACTTTAAGAAGACACCCTCCGGAAGACTTACAGAGGACATCCAGACGACTTACCAAAGACTTACCGAAGACTTACAGAAGACTTCAAGAAGACATCCTCCGGAAGACATACAGAGGACTTTCAGAAGACTTGCAGAAGACTTACAGAAGACATCCTCCGGAAGACTTACAGAAGATTAGTTCTCACTATTTGGAAAATTTGGACGTGTATTACCAGGTTGTCTACAATTTGAGCAGCTATAATCCTTGTGTAGCTTCCACGGTTTGTGTCCTCTCATCCTAGATAGCTCCAACCAAGATTGCCATCTTGATTTCTTTTGTCGCCCTGGACCACGCTTTACATCTGGAGGAAAACAAGTACGAGACTCAACTTCTCCACCACAAAGATATATATTCTGTGAGTATCCTGCATACAAATATTCCCTCGAGTATAGGGGGTACACAAGTGTTGCAATATGCCGATTAGCAAAGGTTCCAGCTGCTATAGCATGCGAGCAAGGTATTTTCTCGATTCCATAGACACCACAATCACACTTACTATATTCCAAATGGACAACACAGTCACGTTTTCCACCTGCCACAAAGAATCGACTTCCATCAATTGGTTGGACAGTCATCTTATCCGCTAACTCCTCATGAATCGCCAATAAGTATTCAACTCCCCGACTATGTTCAGTTGTGAGATTCAGAGCATCTGCTCTCCTTTTCCAATACCACCTTCCCAACTTTTCCCTTATAAACTCCAAAAGAAACACTATGGGAAATCCTCTTGCTCTCTTGAGAGCGGAGTTAATAGATTCAGCTATGTTGCTCGTTTTTATATTGTACCTTTCTCCATGACAATGAACTCTTGACCATAGTCTCACGTCCGCTTCCTCTAAATATGTTGCCAGTACCGGGTTAGCATTCCGGATCTCCTCCATGTAGCGGTTAAAGTCGAAGAGTATGAGCATAAGCAGTGCATTTAAACAAGTACAATAGATGCTTCCCTTTATACTTTTGGACAATGTTTTGTTGTAGGTGATAATAACATATTCCTCGGGTTGCCGAAGGGAACACCTTTTCACACGCGCTTTTAATGGCTCTATGCCGGTTGGAGACTATCATCAAAGCATGCTGATCAGATATACAACTCCTCAGTTGTGTGAAAAACCATTCCCAAGCATCATCATCATCTTTTATATCTACAATTCAAAAAACCAATGGAAATATCTGAAAATTACCATATTGTGCAGCTGCAACTAACATAACACCATCATACTTCCCACTTAGGTGAGTCCCATCCACCACGATGACCCTTCTATGATACTGAAAACCAGCAATAGAAGCTCCAAATGATATAAATAGATATTTAAATCTATTCTCAGCATCAAATTCTATACTAGTCTTAGAACCCAGATTTGCTAATGTGATTTGTTCCAAATATGAAGGCAGCCTCTCATACTCTTCTTCTACTGATCCTCTTACCAATTTTTGATCATGTAACAATGCTCTGTATGAAGTGGTGTAATCTAGAGTCATGCCAAACATGTTCTTCATTGCATATTGGATATGCTTCGGATTTAACCCATCGATGATTCCAACGCGATCTATGAAAAGCTGACCAACATACTTCGCAGTAAAATGTTTCCGGTGAGCCCGTCGTTCAGACACAGAACACGTATGAGTCTTCACATACTTTGTTACCTAAAACGTGTTTGTTCCATGTTTCACACTCGCTCTAAGCTTCTATTTGCACCCAGGAACACGACATTTTGCTACAAGTAGAATTTTAGTGGTCTTGTATATTTTGAAGGAGAATTTATGCTTCACCGCTGTCAACCGTAACTCTTAAACCAATGCCGCTTTAGTGATAAAACTCTGGGTGACATAGTATTGGTGTCAACTATTCCATTTGAGCTTTCTCCTTCATTATCATATGTCTCTTTGAAATTCTCAAAACATATATCTTCTTCCTCTTCCTCTTCCTCATCCTTAACTCTTCCATACTCACTGTAATCTCCAAACTCATCATCCACTTCAGCAACATACTTCTCCTCCTCATAATTTATATTTTGAGGCAAATTATCATCATCTTCCACTAAATTTTCTTCTTCCCCTCCATTTTCTTCTTCTCCTTCAACAGCTAGGTTTCCTTCAGCGTTGCCATCATTGACATTCCTCATCCTGCCTCGGCTTGATACACAAAGACGTACAACATGTGTTTTACTTATCTTGATCAAGTTCTGAACTTGTCTATCACTTGTAACATGAATAGGAGGAGTATCAGGAGCTATTTGTTGCATTAGTGCGTCTGGTAACAAGTAAGTTAAATCCACGACCTCAGCGTTCTTATCCAGGTTAAAATCTTCTACAGCCATTTCAACAAGTTCATCATATGTAGAACCATCACTCAAAAAGAACATTCTCGCTCCTTTGACATTATCAACCACAAAATCCCAAGAATTATCTTTCATCAACCATTCTCCGTAAACAACAGGTAACTGAAGCATCATCTGAAAAAATCATATTAAAATACATTAGCAAACACACAACATCATATTAAAAAAAAAATAACTGAGAAGACTTCTTAAGAAGTTATCAGCAAGAAGACTTACAGAAGACTTTAGAAGTCTTCCGTAAGTCTTCTTACGGAAGACTTCTTAAGTCTTCCGTAAGTCTTCTCACGAAAGACTTCTTAAGAAGTCTTCTACGTTTAGCTAGGAACATTAATAAACATAAAAAGTTTGTAACCTCATAATTATCATCATTAAAGTTATGAATTTCACTCAGGAGCCCCAATACACATTAATTAACAAGAAAATATTAAAAATTCGTTTTGAGTTTTGAGAAAATTGAAGTTTAATAAAGATTGACGTAGAAAACTTCTTAAGAAGTCTACCCTGAAGAAAACTTCTAAAGAAGTCATCCCCAGAGAAGACTTCTAAAGAAGTCTTCCGTTTAGGTCAGTTTTGCAATTGTAAATTTACGAAGGAAGACTTCTCTAGAAGTCTACTCTGTAGAAGACATATTGAGAAGTCTTCCTTTGTAAATATTGGCTTACTTTTGATTTTGAAAAATTCTCGAAATTCCTAGAAAAGACTTCCCTAGAAGTCTTCTCAGATAAACAGGTTGGTTTTGCAATTGACCGATCGTTGTCAGAAATTTGACTTTTGTAGAAGACTTCTAGGGAAGTCTTCTTTTTTATAACATGAAGTCTTCTCAGCGTCGCCAGAAGTCTGTCTGGGTTACTTTTGCAATTGAGAATTAATAGCAAAACATTAAATATTATTGAGAAGACTTCTCTAGAAGTCTTCCGACGGAAGACCTCTTAAGAAGTCTTCTCTCGTTACCAAATGTTTGACCAAAAACCCGAAATAAAACTTGAGAAGACATCTAGAGAAGTCTTCCGCTGGAAGTCTTCTCATTAATATTTAATGTTTTGCTATTAATTCTCAATTGCAAAAGTAACCCAGGCAGACTTCTGGCGACGCTGAGAAGACTTCATGTTATAAAAAAGAAGACTTCTCTAGAAGTCTTCTCGGTTTTTCTTGTTTTTTTTTGTAATCAAAGGAAAGTTAGAAGACTGCTGGGGAAGTCTTCTAGTCAAAACACGCAAAAGGTCAATTGCAAAATAACCTATGCATTGAGCAGAAGACTTCTTCGCGAACAGATCTGAAAAACAATATCGATTTCATACCTTGGACCGTCAGATGACTTGCTTAGGCTTCTCCAAGCACACATAACTTCAATACTCAAGTTACCAATCTGTTACTCTATGAACATTCCAAAGTTTGGAATAAAAATCTTGGGTTTTTTTAACGATTTTTTAAGGAAAGTGAAAGACATGTGGTTTGAATGCACAACAAATGAGATAGTAAGAGAAAAATTCGTTTTTTTTTTTCATTAAGACCTTCAAATTGGTTGTTCATGGTAGTTGGGGGATTAATGGCAATGACAATATTGTAAATATTTGGTGAAGATAAGGATGATAGAGTAAAAGACTTATTTTAAAAAAAAAAACAATGGCATTTTTGTGAATAACTCAAAAATTTAGGGTGAATAAGGCAAATAAAAGTTCTAAAAAAATGGTGGGTTAGTTTTGCATTTGAGTTGAAATTTTGAGTCACTTTTGCAAAACACCCTATTATTTTTAATAAAAATATAAATAGTGCTTAGTTCAGTGTTTATCAAAAACTCTAAAATGTAAAATAATAATATTCTATATAGGCTGCATTTTTTATTAACAAAATAAGAATATTATCTTGGCTTTAATATAGGCTGTGATTTTTATTGACCAAGCAAGAATATATGAAAAAAATCTCGTGTACATCTTCTATAGTTTCTATATTTCTCAAATTTTATTAAATCTTGAAATATTTTCTTGGCATTAGTATAGGTTGCAATTTTGTTTGACAAAATTAGTAAGCTAAACACTTAATAAAAAGTATACTCTCTTTATTTAATACAGGTTGCATTATCTATATTATTAAAATTAAAGTACATTTGAAAATTATTTGGAAACATGGATAATACTATAAATGAGAATTGTTTGGAAACATATATATATATATTAGCATAAAAAAAGTAGTGTCATTTTAACAGTTTCATTAACATAAGCTTTAACCAAAATTGGAACTAGTTGGATATACAATTATGTTATCTTTAGTAATTTCATTAACATAAGCTTTAACCAAAATCAGAATTAGTTGGATATACAATTATGGTTATCTTGTTGGCCCATTTATCTCCTGAACCAACTGGTTCAATCACTCAAATAATTTTAAAAAAAAAAATCCCGGTGAAAGATTGTAATTTTAGATATGGAAACAATAAAGAAATAACTAATAAATTTACGAATTATATACCTAGAATCTCGCATGCAATTTTAGCAATAGAATATTACCGCTCAACACACTAAAAGTACAATCTTTGTCCATTTCCATAGAGTAATATCTGAAGCTTTGATAAATAAGTAAATACACAAAAAAAATCAGCAGTACTTCTTTTCAACAATGCTCTTATCACGAAAATTGCTGTCTTCCTCCTCCACTCACCGCCAAAGAGACGATACGTTGTAAAAACAACCTCATGAAACTCCTCTGATGGAACTTCCCGATCTATAAACTCCACTATAGCTCCAATAAACTGCTTCTATGCTTGCCGCAATTCTAGAGAAGCTGTTACACCAATTCCAATCAATATACACACAAAGCAACAAAAGAAATAAATAACTAAAATCAGAAAATCACCTCTTTCCGTAGATGAACTATCCTCCTAGCAAGGACAGATTCATCAAGGCGACTCCCAGAGCTGAATTAGCAAACACACAAAATAAAATTTGACAAGAAACATCATCATCACATGACTATACAGCTACCAAATCCTATAAATAACTGAATAATTAACACAAAATACTTTTCATGTTGACTCCGACCATCTCAAATCCTCTTGGATGTTCTCTGTTCGTCTTCTCCTCTGAAGACGGTTTTGTTAGAAGATGTTTTTTTTTATAAACAGATCTTCTATAGTAAGTTTCTTAGCTTGACCGGTGCTCCTGTTCGACATGATGTAGATCGAACACTATCTAAGATGAAAACAAAACCTAAAGATCATCAAAAACAGAAGGTGAAATTTAACTTTTACCTTTCATTTGGCAGTACTATAAATATTTACCTTCTCTAAATATTTAATCTCAATTTCTTAACTGGCGTTCTTAGTTTCGGCTAATGAATGGTTCTTAGCGAAAAAATGTAAAAACAAATAATCAAATCATAAGTTAAGAACTCCAGTGAAAAAACTGGGGTTAATTATGCTCTAAGATTCCATCAAAGAGTCAAAATATATTTATACACTTGATTTATAATATAAATAATTATTTAAATAAATAAAAAATAATAATAAAATATAATATTTTTAAGTGTTCGAATTATAACTTTTTAAATTCAAAAATTTGTAGATTTTTTTTTAATTATTTTCGCATTTTTTTTTGATTTTTTTCACATCTAATTTATTAAAACTGAAGTACAAATAAGAAATAATCATTGCTTTTGCTTAATATTTACAAGGAATGTCACTCATATTATCCTTGCATCCAAACATCTAAGAAAAAAATAAATCTAATCTATTAAACTAAAACACAAATAGGAAATAACTCTTGGTTTTAACTAATATTTACAAAAAATATCACTGATATTATCCATGCATCCAAACATCTAAACATTAATTCTTAACAAAAAAAAAATTCGGCTAAGCCCTTTAACAATCTTTGTCATTGGAATTCATAAAAAAATGTATATGTGTTTTCCAAATTTTTATAATAAAAACAGAATTATACATATATATATATAGCATTAAATTAGTTTTATTTATATTCATATAATCTACCAACTATATTTGAAATATAAAAAAATGATAATAATGTTAATAATTTTCGATTATAATCTGAACTTATTCATTTACAATAACAAAATCATGTAACTTTCCATAACAATTTCATGACTAAAATACATACTAATATTTATTATAAATGGTTATATATACAAACAAATACAATGTATTATTCATTTGTACGATATATATCTAATAAGAATAACCTATGTAATTTATAAATTTAAATTTTTTTATCACCATATAATACATATACACAGTTAGGTCTTGGACGGATCGAATATTCCGAGTAATTTAGGATATACGGATTCGGATATGTATTCGTTGGATTCGTAAAATTGTTATCCGGATTTGGATATTCGAGGTTAGGATATTCGGACAAAAATCTGAATACACTTAGATATCCGAACCTGTTTATTTTTCATTTAAAATAAATCAAAAACTAAATATTAACCATCTATTTAGTCTATTTAAAACTATTATCTAAAAATACTTAAAATCAGTAAAATTTTAGTTATTTTATATAAAAGTATGTATAATATACATAGATAACTATAATTAATTTTTAAATATTTAATATCTGGATATCTAGACCTAAAATTTTATTTTCCTAATTTGTATGTGGATCAGTCGAATCCGTAAAATCACTATTAGGATCTCCGAATATCCGTTTTTCGAAGCGAATGGGATCCCGGATCGGATAATGGATATTGAATATTAAATTCCAGTCATATATAGAGTTATATCAAACAAATTGATTAAAATATTTGACATTCATAAAAATAACACCCGCGCGGGTGCGCGGGTCAAAAGCTAGTTTTCTTTATAAAATTCAAAAATCCTTTTTGAAACTATTTTTATTTTATTTTTAATTTTAATTTTAAGTATTATTTATATTTTTATAAAATTCTAAACTCTACCCTCCAAAACCCTAACTCTCAAATCTAAACAATAATTCTAGATTAGTTAACTATAGGGTTATAAGTGTTTATTTTCCTCTTTAAAAAAAAAGTAAATGTGATTTGGAAAAAATCCAATTCTACCACTAGTATAATATTATTTTGCAAAGTTACTTTTAATGGATGAAAATTTTCACAAGTTTGACAATTTCTCAAAACAGAAATCGATTCTAAATAAAAACTAAAGGTCCAAACCTTTATATGCTACCGTTTTCACAAACAATCAGCATACATCTTCTCAGTGTTGATTGGGAATCATGAAATATCTGTCCCAAGATTCCAGAAAGA
Organism: Moricandia moricandioides; assembly: GCA_905132885.1. Classification (NCBI taxonomy): domain Eukaryota; kingdom Viridiplantae; phylum Streptophyta; class Magnoliopsida; order Brassicales; family Brassicaceae; genus Moricandia; species Moricandia moricandioides. The sequence continues at coordinate 165,491 of CAJHQQ010000548.1, forward strand.
AATATCTGGTGGTATGGATCTTAACTTTGTTTTGACAGAAATAAAAAATCTGTTTGTTTTCGTCATGGGTGACATAAATCTGTTCTTTTGTTCCTAGGAAAAAGTAGGAGATGTTATGAACTATTTGTGAACATGAAGCAATAAACAAGAGGATGCAGTGTTGACATGAAGAAGTGAATGGCAAGAGTTGAGAGATCAAGACAAGAGAAGCATTCCGGATGATCAAGAATGAACTGATCCGTACAAGTCCGTACACCCTAACCCTAGCTTGACTTGCACGGCACACAAGAGGAGAGTCTAACCGGGAAAGACTTATTCAAACATCTGCCTAAGCTTGAGAAAGGGAAAGGTGTCCGTTGGAGTCAAGACAGAAGGAGATCACATGTGTAGTTAAGGTTTAAACAGATGAGAGAGACATAAGGACCAGTCGCTTTCTCCTCAGCTGGACGAGCCCTCTGCCTGGTCCAGACTGATCTCTGCCTTACTCAGACCATTTGTTTATTCTTTCTTTAGTCAACTTGTTTCCCTATTTATGTATGCATCCTAAGAAACCATTAAGGCAAGGAATACAATTCCTCATTTCTCTATTCTCGTCTCTCTCTCTCTCTACACTCTCTCACGAATACTCTCTCCCTTCTCTCTAGTTCTTCCTGTTCTTCATCTTCTACACACAAACCAGACACTAAACACACTTATTCTAACATGGTATCAGAGCCTCTAAGCTCTTGAAACCTTTCTCTACTTCCGCAAAGCACTCTGCTCTATTCTCTTGTCGATTTTCTTCAAGGCTCACCCTATTACCCAGCGGTTAATAGCAGAAGAAGATGGAGAACACCAAACTTGCGACCATTCCTGTGACTCTGAAGGGGGTAAACTACCTTCTATGGTCTAGATTGGTGAAAACTGCCCTTGGAGGAAGAGGTTTATGGAGCCATGTCTCAACCGGAGAAGCTCCAAAACAGACCATCCAAGGAGAAGATGGAAAGGAGATAGTTGTGGTGGATGAAGGCAAATGGGCTCAGGAGGATCTCATGGTGCTTTCTCTCATCCAAAACTCTCTGGATCCAGCCATTTTGGAAGCTTATTCATACTGTGAAAGCTCAAAAGACTTATGGGAAACTCTCTACAAGGTTTATGGAAACATCTCTAACCTTACTCGAGTTTTTGAAGTAAAGAAGGCCATCAACTCTCTCAGCCAAGAAGATGTGGACTTCACGGTTCATTTTGGCAAGTTCAGGTCCCTTTGGGCTGAGTTGGAGATGCTCAGACCACACACAACTGAACCAGCAGCCTTGAATGAAAGGCGTGAGCAAGATAAGGTCTTTGGGTTACTTCTCACCCTTAGTTCAACCTACAATGACCTAATCAAACATATACTGCGAGCTGACAAGCTACCAAGCCTGGAAGAAGTTTGTGCTCAGATACAAAAGGAGCAAGGATCCCTGGGTCTATTTGGAGGCAAAGGTGAGCTGGTCATGAGCAATCAAGCTGAGGGACCAGTAGCAAACAAAGGAGTTTACAAGTATGATGATAGGAAGACCTTGATATGTGATCATTGCAAAAAGAAGGGTCACATGAAGGACAAATGCTGGATACTCCATCCCCATTTGAAACCAAATAAGTTCAAGGAGCAAAGGAATCAGTACCAGGAGGCTAGAGCTCACTTCTCAAATGATGGAGCTGAACCAGTGACTCCCTCTGGATGCCTCTCAACGTGCACCAACACTGGTATGGGAAAGGCCTTGGCGACAACTTCTTCTTACTCCACAGCAAGGACTAATCAGGATGAGACCATCAAAAGATCTGATCTAGAGGCTCTCATCAAGGCCTTAAAAGAAAACTCTGGTATCCCTAATACCCTTGGTATCTCACTTAATGCATCTTACATTGCTGGTACTTCCATGAATAGATTAGACACTGCTAGACCTCTAGTAATAGATTCAGGTGCATCACACCATATGATTAGTGATTCAAACCTGATTACCAATATAAAACCAGCCTTAGGCAGTGTCATGATAGCTAATGGTGATAGGGTACCAATAAAAGGTATAGGTGATTTACAATTGTTTGACAAAGTGTCTAAGGCTTTCTATATGCCAACCTTTGCATCTAATCTTCTGTCGGTTAAGAAAGTCACCTCTGACTTGAATTGTCATGTTACATTCACTCCTAATGAGGTTTATTTTCAGGATATTGAGACTAGTAAGTTGCTGGGCAAAGGTGGAACCAAGGGAGACTTGTACTTACTTGAGAACACAATGCTAGCTTCTGATTTATCTTGTGCTTTAAATTCTGTTTCTGAATTCCCTAAAGATGTAATATGGCATGCTAGACTAGGACATCCTCATTCTCGTGCCTTGAACATCATGTTGCCTAGTATTTATTTTAAAAGTGATTGTGAGGCTTGTATCTTAGGAAAACATTGCAAATCTGTGTTTCCTAAATCCATGACCATATATGATAATTGCTTTGATCTAGTTCATTCTGATGTGTGGACAGCACCCTGTGAATCTAGAGAACAACATAAATACTTTGTGACATTTATAGATGAAAAATCTAAGTACACTTGGTTAACATTGTTAAAATCAAAGGACAGGGTACTAGAAGCTTTTAAGAACTTTCAAAGTTATGTTGCTAATCACTTTCATGCCAAGATTAAGATCTTTAGGTCAGACAATGGAGGAGAATACACCAGCACAGCCTTCACACAACACCTTGCAACACAAGGCATCATCCATCAAACTAGCTGCCCCTACACTCCTCAACAAAATGGTGTGGCAGAGAGGAAAAATCGACATCTAATGGAGGTGGCCAGGAGCATGATGTTCCACATGAATGTGCCTAAAAGGCTATGGGGAGATGCAGTTGTCACGGCTTCTTACTTGATCAACAGAATCCCCACAAAAGTCCTCAATGATAAATCACCTTATGAGGTACTCAACAACACTAGACCCTCTATAGATCACTTGCGTGTGTTTGGGTGTATGTGTTTTGTTTTGATCCCAGGTGAACTAAGAAACAAACTGGAGGCTAAGAGCACCAAAGCTATGTTCATTGGCTACTCACCAACTCAGAAGGGATACAAGTGCTATGTCCCAGCCACTAGGAAAGTTCTAATCTCCAGGGATGTCAGATTTGTGGAATCAAAAGCCTATTATGATGAGAAGAGTTGGAGTGAACTCAAGGACCTATCTCACTCTGCCTCTGATAGAGCCAACAACCTGAGGGTGATTCTAGAGAATCTTGGCATCAATCTGCCACAAGAACCTATGGAGAACAAGGAGAACTCAGCTCATGGTGAGGAACCTGCTGAGGAAAACATTCAAGCTACTCATCCTGATCCTGAGGGGGGCAATGACACAATACATCCTGAAGGAAACTCAATGGCTCATGATCAAGATGAGTCGCCATCAGACACAGAAAATGTGACTCAACCAGAAGATTCAAGTGAAACAAATGAGGCAGAGGCAGAACCTGATCAGATACAACCTCTGAGAAGAAGTACAAGGATCAGGAACCCTGCATCAAACTGGATCAACACAAGAGTATACTTCAATGCTGAGGCAGTAGCTCAACCAATCAGTGCAACATGCTCTATGGCTCAGTATCCAGAAGAACATCAAGCCTTCATCAGTGAGTTGGATCAAGAATGGATACCAAGGTCATATCAGGAAGCCATGGAACATGAGGAGTGGAGAGAGTCAGTAGGGAAAGAGACTGATGCCATGATAGCAAATGATACATGGTATGAAGCTGAACTCCCAAAAGGCAAGAAGGCAGTAACAAGTAGATGGATCTTCACTATCAAGTATCTAGCAAATGGGAAACCAGAGAGGAAGAAGACTAGACTAGTAGCAAGGGGATTCACTCAAACTTATGGAGAGGACTACATTGATACATTTGCACCAGTGGCTAAACTTCATACAATAAGAATTGTTCTCTCCATTGCTGTTAACTTGGAATGGGAACTATGGCAAATGGATGTGAAGAATGCATTCCTACAAGGAGAGTTGGAAGATGAAGTGTACATGCGACCACCTCCTGGCCTAGAGAGCCTTGTAAAACCAGGAAATGTCCTAAGACTAAAGAAGGCAATCTATGGATTGAAGCAATCACCAAGGGCCTGGTATCACAAGTTGAGCACAACACTCAATGGAAAAGGCTTTGTGAAGTCTGAAGCTGATCATACACTCTTCACACTAACCAGCCAGCAAGGAATGGTGGTCATTCTTGTCTATGTAGATGACATTATCATCACTGGTAGTGACAAGGGAGGTATCATCTCAACTAAAACCTTTCTTAAAACAGCATTTGATATTAAGGATTTAGGAGAGTTAAAGTACTTCCTTGGGATTGAAATATGCCGATCTAAAGAGGGGCTTTTCTTATCCCAAAGGAAGTACACACTTGACATCTTAAATGAGGCAGGAAACCTTGGAGGGAGACAGGCCAAAACCCCATTGGAAGAAGGCTACAAGGTACTGCGAGAGGGGGAGTTTGAAGATACATCCTTTGAAGATGTCAAGAAGTATAGAAGGATGGTTGGAAAGCTAATCTACCTAACCATCACTCGTCCAGATGTGTGCTTTGCTGTGAACCAAGTGAGTCAACACATGCAAGACCCCAAAGTTCATCACTGGAATATGGTGGAGAGGATCTTGAGATACCTAAGAGAAGCTCCTGGTCAAGGTGTGTGGATGGCGTGCAACAAGAGTACTGAAGTTGTAGGATATTGTGATGCTGATTGGGCTGGAGACAGAGTTGATAGAAGATCAACCACAGGCTATTGCACATTCATTGGAGGAAACTTAGTCACATGGAAAAGCAAGAAGCAGAAGGTGGTATCTTGCTCAAGTGCTGAGGCAGAATACCGATCTATGAGGAAGCTAACTAGTGAACTCATATGGATCAAGGGTTTGCTAAAGGACTTGGGTATAGAGATCACTACACCCATGACAATGCACTGTGATAATCAGGCAGCCATACACATTGCATCCAACTCAGTATTCCATGAGAGAACCAAGCATATAGAGGTGGATTGCCATAAGGTCAGGCAAGCAGTGGAACATCAAGTCATTCTCCCATGCTATACCAGAAGTGAAGATCAACTGGCTGATATATTCACTAAGGCAGCCAGCACCAAGGTTTGTGAGTCCATTCACCCTAGACTTGGACTCATAGACCTCACATGTCACTGATCCTCTTGCCATGAAGTATTCTACTCTTTTTCCTTGCTTGGTTTTTATCCCTAGTGGTTTTTCCAAGTAAGGTTTTAATGAGGGAATGCTTCATGGTATCCAAGCTTGACTGGTTCCCCATAGTCAAGCTTGAGGGGGAGTGTGAACATGAAGCAATAAACAAGAGGATGCAATGTTGACATGAAGAAATGAATGGCAAGAGTTAAGAGACCAAGATGAGAGAAGCATTCTGGATGATCAAGAGAGGAATGATCCGTACAAGTCCGTACACTACCTAGACCTAACTTGACTTGCACGGCACACAAGAGGAGAGTCTAACCGGGAAAGACTTATTCAAACATCTGCCTAAGCTTGAGAAAGGGAAAGGTGTCCGTTGGAGTCAAGACAGAAGGAGATCACATGTGTAGTTAAGGTTTAAACAGATGAGAGAGACATAAGGACCAGTCGCTTTCTCCTCAGCTGGACGAGCCCTCTGCCTGGTCCAGACTGATCTCTGCCTTACTCAGACCATTTGTTTATTCTTTCTTTAGTCAACTTGTTTCCCTATTTATGTATGCATCCTAAGAAACCATTAAGGCAAGGAATACAATTCCTCATTTCTCTATTCTCGTCTCTCTCTCTCTCTACACTCTCTCACGAATACTCTCTCCCTTCTCTCTAGTTCTTCCTGTTCTTCATCTTCTACACACAAACCAGACACTAAACACACTTATTCTAACACTGCTTACACTGAAAGACTAACTCAATCTTCTTCTCCCACTCAAGGTAGGCATCCGGATCAGCTTTGCCATGGAATGGGGGTATCTTGATCATCAAACCAGCAAGTTAATCTCCCTGGTTCACCCTTCTCTCTTGGACACGCCTAGGTCTTCTTGAGGATGAGCTGAGGTGTTCATACTCATCGTCAGTCTCCTCATAACCATTATGCTCTTGGCGAGTTGCATGAGCTCTCTCTTCTCTCCTAGTCTCTCGGTTTGGCACTTGACTAGTAGCTCTCCTGATGTCTTCTCTGAGCTCTCTCCGGATGTCATTGAGGCTGGTCCTCATCATCTCGGTCATGGTTGCCACAATGTTCTGATTGAGTTGAGCCGACATAGCCTCCATGAGGAGCTTGTTCTTCCTGACGAGTTCAGCTTCTTCTTCAGACTCGGAGACCATGCTTCCTACACAAAGGTAAACAAGACAACCAATAAAAGGTTTCTAGGTAAAAGATAAGCAAAAAGGAAAAGCAAACAAGCTTGTTTTGCAAGACAAAAGCAAAAAGGAACAATCGGCTAAGTAAAAAGGAAATGAGTTCAAGCGAAAAGGAAAAACCTCTAAACTTTTTCCTAATCTCTTCTAAGGTTTTCTAGCACCCTAACAACCTTAATCTACTCGTGTTCAAGGTGATAAACAAGTTAAACAGATGCACAAAGTGATCGACAAAGGTGATGCATGCGGCTAGGGTTACTCTCTCTCTAGGGTTTCCGCAAAAACCAAATAACGAAAGTTTAAAATCCTTGTCTAATCTCTCATGCAACTCGAGCAGCCCTAAACAAATTAGTTCTACTGCTTATTCAAGGTGATAGAGATGAAACACGGATGAAACAACAAGAAAACAAGAGAGGATAACGAGTACTTCCCAACCAAAGTTGCTCTGATACCACTTGGTACGTCCCTAGGATGCTCTTTGGTTGATGGGAATGGATAGATCCTTGCAAGAACGAATCAGGGACTCAAGTTCTTCAAGGCTTGTGGATTGAATGGTGACACAAGAGGGATGGATGATCTCTTGATACTCCTAGATGAATAACTCGGATATGACACACCAAATTAGACACCCTTAGGTCTCTGGATACTACACACCAGACTCGACACACTTTCTAGAGAGAGAGCCGTCAAGGAGAAAAGATACTTGTTTATTAAATGATGGATGAGTACAATAGGGTTTAGAGACCCATTTAAATAAGAAACCAGAGAACATGCTCTCTAGGGTTTCGACAATAACCAAAAAAGGAAACTATAGTTTAACATAAGTTTTTAAAATGAAATGAAATGAAAATGTAAACTTCTATAGTCTTGGACCGAGATAGGACTTAGGTGATGTGAAGACAAGTTGTGGCCTCGTTAAAAACCTTCCTCCGGAAAACCTCGTGGGACAAAACCAAAAGCAAGGAAAAGAGCACGCACCCCATGTCTTGCCTAGACACTAACTCAGCTTGATGTAGAGATGGCTTGAATGGTGATCAAGACATCTCGGATCAGACCTTGTCCAAGACTTTCTTTTTGTGGATGTGAAGTGAGTAATCCAACAACATTCTCTTTAAGCTTCTTGACTCTGGAACGAGTCATGGGACCTTCAGGAATGGCTAGAGAATCATCACCAGGCTGCTGGTGCAATGTGGCTTCTTGTTGCTCATCTAGACTCTCCTTGTTCTCCTTAGTGATCCGGTCCATGATCACATCAAGAAGTTATCCCACTTTTAACCGAAGTGAATCCAGTTTACCCTGTTTGGAGATTTGACAATTTCTTCTTGATACTAATAAAACCAGAATGAATCACAATGTAAGAAGCTTTATTTGGACTCATAAATCAGTGTAGAATCACCCTGAAGTTGAATCAAGATCATTGGACTTATGATGAAGAAGTTATCCCACTTTTAACCGAAGTGATTCCAGTTTGCCCTGTTTGGAGAGTTGGCAAATTCTTCTTGATACTAAAAATAACAGAATGAATCACGATGTAAGAAGCTTGATTTGGACAAATAAATCAGTGTAGAATCACCCTGAAGTTGAATCAAGATCGTAGGAGTTATGATGAAGAAGTTATCCCACTTTTAACCGAAGTGACTCCAATTTACCTTGTTTGGAGATTTGGTAATTTCTTCATGATTCTAATCAAAACCAGAATGAATAAAGATGTAAGTGTTGGAAAAGCTAAGAACAGCTAAGAAAATGAACTCACTCTTCAAAAATGGAAGAGACAATCAACTTGTGATTGAATCCTCTCAGCAAAATAATCTACACAACCATCTGAATCTAGAGAGATTAAGTGGCTGTGAGATTGATAAAATAACTAGAATTAAACTAACAACAGATTAAACTCTAGTATGAATCTATCCTTGTGGAGTATCACAACACTGATGGTTTGTGTACTTAAGCTACAAGGAATTAGAATCAGTAAGCTAGTGATGTGATCATGGACCGGATCACTAAGGAGAACAAGGAGAGTCTAGATGAGCCACATGAAGCCACATTGCACCAGCAGCCTGGTGATGATGCTCTAGCCATTCCTGAAGGTCCCATGACTCGTTCCAGAGTCAAGAAGCTCCAAGAGAATGTTGTTGGATTACTCACTTCACATCCACAACAAGAAAGTCTTGGACAAGGTCTGATCCGAGATGTCTTGATCACCATTCAAGCCATCTCTACATCAAACTGAGTTAGTGTCTAGGCAAGACATGGGGTGCGTGATCTTTTCCTTGCTTTTGGTTTTGTCCCATGAGGTTTTCCGGAGGAAGGTTTTTAACGAGGCCACAACTTGTCTTCACATCACTTAGGCCCTATCTCGGTCCAAGACTAAAAGAAGTTTACATTTTATTTCATTTTAAAGCTTATTTTAAACTTTAACTATAGTTTCCTTTCTTTCCTTTTCTTGCTTATGTCCGAAACCCTAGAGAGCATGTTCTCTGGTTTCTCCTTATTTAAATGGGTCTCTAAACCCTATTGTACTCATCCATCTTTTAATCAACAAGTATCTTTTCTCCTTGACGGCTCTCTCTCTAGAAAGTGTGTCGAGTCTGGTGTGTAGTATCCAGAGACCTAAGGGTGTCTAATTTGGTGTGTCATATCCGAGTTATTCATCTAGGAGTATCAAGAGATCATCCATCCCTCTTGTGTCACCATTCAATCCACAAACCTTGAAGAACTTGAGTCCCTGATTCGTTCGTGCAAGGATCTATCCATTCCCATCAACCAAAGAGCATCCTAGGGACGCATCAAGTGGTATCAGAGCAACTTTGGTTGGGAAGTACTCGTTATCCTCTCTTGTTTCTTGTTGTTTCATCCGTGTCTCATCTCTATCATCTTGAATAAGCAGTAGAACTAATCTGATTAGGGCTGCTCGAGATTCATAATAGATTAGACAAGGATTCATAAACTTTCCTTTTTGGTTTTTTTTTGCGGAAGCCTAGAGAGAGAGAAACCCTAGCCACATGTCTCACCTTTGTCGATCACTTTGTTCACCTGTTTAACTTGTTTATCACCTTGAACACGAGTAGATTAAGGTTGTTAGGGTGCTAGAAAACCTTAGAAAAGATTAGGAAAAGTTTAGAGGTTTTTCCTTTTTGCTTGAACTCTTTTCCTTTTAACCTAGCCGATTCTCCTTTTTGCTTTTGTCTTGCAAAACAAGCTTGTTTTCTTTTTCCTTTTTGCTTGTCTTGTTACCTAGAAACCTTTTACTGGTTATTTTGTTTACCTTTGTGCAGGAAGCATGGGCTCCGAGTCTGAAGAAGAAGCCGCACTCGTCAGGAAGAACAAGCTTCTCATGGAGGCTATGACAAATCAACTCAACCAGAA